>SDVV010018331.1:0-13782 GCA_016164225.1 Gammarus roeselii
GTTTCATTGCCATAATCAAAGTTTCCTTCAGTATCTTCAAATCCCCTCTCTCGGTTTGTGGCTGCTGAAGCGCCTACATAACTCCGCATCCTCGTTTCCATCGCCCTAATGGTATCATGTTTGTTTGGTGTTCAAAAGACAATAGACCGCCGCTCGCAGCAGAACAAGAATGGAGTCGGAAAAGGCTAATATGCCGTTATATGATCAATTTAGGAATGCACTGCTATGAGCCGATCATCGAAAGTAACTGATTTAACATTGAAGGCGGTCATTGGTGTGGTATATACATAATTTATATTCACTGTATTTGACAAAGATAAAACAGAATTAACGAGAATTATTAGCGGGTACAGTTACATACACAGAGATAAGGCTAAATCCAAAGAAGGGGGGTTTTGTGGCCGACGGAATACGCACCCATCTCATACTCATTTCATGCACTCACACGCGTAGGAAAAAATAGCCCTTCACCGACATAGCATGCGGGGTAGACCCAGCAACACGCACTTCGAGTCAGGAGTAGATCCGAGTTCAGTGTCACGAGCAGGGCTCGACAGCTTTCACTGCTTCAGAAGTAGTGTAAAGTGTATCCAAAACGGCATTCTAGAGTCACTTTTGGGTGGGGTAGGGACGGGGGTCACCGGTGCAATGGAACCGGTTTGGAGCGTGAGTCAGCTAACGAGTGACTCATTAGGATAGATGGGTAGCTTTCGGAATATTTTCATTTACATAAAGGTATTAGCATTTCAATGCTTGGGAATACAGTATTGCAACTTCTTGCATGTCATGTTGCATATATGCATTTCCAATGCTGGGTCCTGTGAATGTTTTTGGGGTAATAAAAACATACATTGATAAAATCATTTTTCTTGATAATAAATCTAACAAACACATAATAGTTTACATGCAGTATTAAAGGTTAAGACTCCACACAGTTCCCGCTTGCATGAATGTCGATTTCCGGACAAGTTCATGATGAATTTTTCAAACTTCGTATCATTTCTACGTCGTTCGATATTGATCAATTTACGCGTGGCATAGATTCAATTAGTTTATTGTTATTTTCTGCGTTTGTTAATATCAGTACCCTTACGATATGTTTCACTTACTCCTGCTGTAACTCCTTCGTTCTTTTTTCTCTATTGCGAGCTTTCGCACACATAGAAAAAGATGTCATTAAACAGATGACTGGAACATTCCTTGAAATGAGAATCTTCCATGAGCGTATTTGACTCATTCGTAGCGGTAGGAGGCTTAAAATAGAATTTAGGCAATGTTCTGTGTATTTTCAGGTCGATCAGTTTAAATGTATATGATATCTATAGGTAGTTGGCGAATTGATGCTTGTATTTTGGGCTGATGCATCAGCTTCGTTACGAAATTATATCTACCCCATAGAGCATTATGAAGGGCTGAAGACATATCGGTGTTCCATTGACGCGGTGTTCCAATAGCGAGAGTACCTGAACGATATGGATTTATTGTAAGTTATTAAATTGTGTTATGTATACTTAGTAATGATCGTTTGTTTCATGTTGAATTTGTAGTGTTTTTTGGAATTTTGAAAAGTTATCTCATTCTGTTATTGGACTTTTTAGGATATTTTAGGTTTGCATCGTCCATGTAGTACACTATTTCAGGCATGATTGGTCGGTTATTGCATTATTTTGATATTTTTTCTGTTATGATTTAGCCGTTGTTACTTTAGTTAATGAGATGTTAATTCAACTCTGTTTTGGACTTAGTTGGAGAGTGATTTCATCAGATTTTGTATATACTATAGCGTGTTCGTGTAGAAGTATTCCACACCATTTACTATAGGTTTCCGCTTATGTTGCTCTCACGTCCTGGTATCTGATTCACGTCAGTTGTTTGGTTGGTTACATGCTTTTTCCTCGTTCGTCACGGTTTTTAATGTATGTTTTGGGTATGGTAAAGAATCGATCTTCTTGCTTTGTTATAACTCGAGAGTTGTAGTATGTGTCTTTGAGTTCTGTATGTTCTCTGTACAGTTTACATCTTCGATGCAAGGTATTGGGTATATTATACAGTATCGGAATATTAGGATGTATTACGTTTGTATCTACAATGTAGAACATTATTTCAGGTATAACTTAGTTACACGTAGTTTGATTTTAGTGTTTTATTTATCTTCTTACATCCTGTTACAATGTTTGACGTGGTTATTATAGATATAAATGACCCCATTTGTTACAAACTCGGTCCTGATGTTAGGTTATTGTATGTTTATTATAGGACTATTCTTCACTGTTTAGGAGGAGTTAGAGGTGTCCCATAGGCAAAGGCCCGTTGTGTTTATGCCTATTTGTGTAAGTAGACCGATTACTATGCTGGATTTCATTGTGTATTACATTCTTAATGGTAATTAGAGAAGAGAACAGCATCTTATTTGGCTATTTTTTAAAGTGGTTGTTGTTGTTGTATGATTTATCTAGGTTAATCATAGGAATGTCTGTTTAAGAGGTGTAACTCCGAACTGCATCTTTGTGGAATTTCGTCATTGAACCCTAGCATGTGTATAGTTTACCGTTTTAGAAGACGATTTACTGGATGGAGTGGTCCTGGTGTAGATGTGGTTTACACACTTTGCATGTCATTTAGAGTTCGCCCAAGTTTGATGTGATTTTGTAAGTTCGTGTGGACGTCGATTTTAAGCTCCATGGGTTTGTTAGAGAGGTTATCCGACAAGCTGCTAATCGTTGTAGTGGTTTACTTAAGTCCTCAGTGAACAGAAGCCGATCTTATCATGGCCACACACTCTTGGGGACTCATGTCAGCCCCATTCATGTACACTATGCCTGTGTATAGATTCTTGGTTATGTCCAGAATATGACTTTGCTCGAAGTTGTTCAGAGATGAAGGACTAAACAGATGCATGGTACGTCTGAGGTATCGTATCATGACTGGGTGTTACCTTTAAAATTTGTTTTATATCAGTGGTAGTTTGCTGAGAAGTGACCTAGTAAAGCATTGTAGAGGTCTTTGTTATGACACAGTGGGCTTTTGATTTTCTCCTACTAGAGGCATAGCATCAGTTAGGTCTAGGAATTTGTTATAGATTTAAACAGGTATCGTAGTAAGAAATAACTTTATTTGCATTAACTCAGTGTTAAATGTCAGAAATTTTTGGTACAGCTGTTATGTTATTAGTATACGATTTTAGTCAGAAATCAGATCACGTGGGATATTAGAGTAGGATTTATCATCTGTGTGGTAGGATACACCGTATATAATTGTTAATCATTGCTGCCTAAAGTAGAGTAAAAAATCTTATTTAGCTATTTTATAGTTGTTGTTGTATGTTTTGATTAGTTATCACATGATTATATCGGTACTTGATATAAATTCGCCTAATTTTCGTGGAATGTTGGGCATAAAATACGATTAATTGTATGTAATGATCGGAAATATTGTTATGTTTTATCTTGCGATATTGGATTTGGTCCGTTCCCACGTCGTCTTGAAGAGCCAATCTATCGGATTTTTGTAGAGTTAGTGTTGAATTTTTTTCCATAATTTAATGTACATCTCAATTATGTTATCAGCTCGTATGCCTTTACTAGATGCTTATTCCCGCAAGTCTTACTTATATAAATGATTGAGATACGCTGGCAGTTATACACTTAGAAGTTATTGATTAACTCAGGATTTGTCATGAGATTGCGTTCCAATTCAGAATATCTGACCTATTTGAGCATTCACAATATCCACAATAGCATTTTTCACTAAACGTTTGTGATTATGGTCGTAGTCCTAATTCATCCTAACATAATCTAACCAAGGATATTTTTTTCTCCGTTTTCATACTTATGTCATGTATTTATTTATTCGTTGATTTAGGCTTTATTCATACCAAATCCATCCCCTTGACATTGTATTTTTAGCAATCATATGTCAGTGATTGTTACAGGTATTAAAGCGTTGGCAAGTTTTATGTATGGTTTTACTGTTAGAATAAGATTTTTTGTTGTAATGTGGGATGTGTTACTCCTACCATTTTGGTCTATTATAACGAATATTGAATAAATCCACTTTACCATATTTACAACAGATTTGTTATGTAAGGTCCGCAGTCAACAAGATCTAGGATATAAATCGTAAATAGCGAAATATATATCAATATACGACAACATAGATCGAATATCAATGAAGGCAAAAAGGGTTACCATACACTGCCAAATACATTAATACCTAGGCAACCAAACTCCTTCTAACCAATAGGCATGTATTTTTATCCAAGTTTGATGCTTATGTATGATATTGGTATGTATGAAACTCTGCACTTGGGCTGTATTTCTAACATTTCAAAAGTAGTCTGAACTAATTTCTCTAATTTGAAAAGGCAAATATTATTTTGCAGATGTTTAGATTCCAGAATTTCTATCGATATCTCTGTTACATGTTTGGATGAGACTCAGCAGATAGGATCCAAGAGAACTATTACACACCAATTTGTTACACTTTTTTGATGTGGAACAGTTTCACACAATATTAGGTTCAAAGATCTTGTCATCCTAACCAACTTAACCGAAAATTGTGTATTTTCATTCAAGTTTGAAGGTTATGTATGATATTTAGTCATTATTTTGTGCAGTGTACATATCAAATCCCTTCCAGCCCTATTTTACATAGTTTTTTTTAATGTCACACACCAGGTACACACATACACGCTTTGTACGCATATGCAGGGCCGGTCACGGTACAATGACGGCGTATACAGGGGTCATTGCGGCACACTGTAGACACATACACACATTTGTAGGCATATACAGGATCGGTTAACATCTGTAGCATTTTACCTCCGATCTACAGTGTATGTTTTTTCCATTAGAACAAAGTCTCTTGTTGTTGTTACAAGATATTAAATGCGGACCAGCTTCACGTCATGTTAGGTGAAAAAAACTAATCATTTTAACCTAACCTAACCATTTCTAACCAAGAAATATGTATTATCGATCGAATTTCGTGCTTACATGTGATCCTTTTCCTCGATTTATGATATATTCATATCCATTCTCCCCACTTGCCTCTACATTTTGATCTATCATTAGCACTTTTGATATACACTTCCAATTTTGATCTAGCAATATTCATCCATTTTCATATGCAAATTACATCGTTTGTTTTGTTTGTTATACCTTTTCATATGATTCTTGTTTATATACGTTATTCTCACCCATCAAAATCTATCCAAACCTAACTTCAAATATGGTATTCAGTCGTTGTTATTTACATATGAGCCCTCCAAACAACTTTAAATATCACTTCAGCATATATGTTATTAATTTTTGGTCACTCTCAACCCATTTTTATTAGCAGAGAGGACCCATTTTCAAACTTAGATGGTTTGAATGTTACAGGTATTTCATATTATTTTTGATTTGACACAATTCTACATCACTTTAACATGTTATTCGCACCCATCATTACCTAACCTAACCTTATGATGGTATTCAGCCATTGATATATGCATATGAACCCCTCCAGACGACTCTACATATCACATTAGCATACATGTAATTTATTTCGTTTACACTTTCGACCCAAATTAGTTAGCAAAGAGGCCCAATTTTTCAAACTTGGATGAATTGAATGCTACAAGTAATTCAAATTTGTATCCAGTTTCATACAAACGGACACATGGTCTCACACTATGTTTTCTTATTATACTTCAATATCTCCACTTGACTCCACAACCTTTGACGACTTGCATCTCTGATTTGCCGATTATTTCCTAAAATTCTTGACGATGACTTCTTTTCAATATCTGATCGGACCCTGAGTTATATCCTACTAGCCTGTGAAACATCTAGATCATTGACCTCGAGAAAGGTTTCAGGCACAATTTCACGCCCTGAAACATATTCTCCTATTGATTTCGACCATTCGATGTTACCTCCGACAGACACGATATTTGCAATTCTTTGCTTAACCTTCGAGTATATGTAATATAATCATTTTATTAAGGATTTACATAGTTTTATTAGTATATACTGGCATTATTCACAGACCTTACTGGCATCATCGATGACATCTACTTCGTTTTTTGACTTGAAACAGCATGGTTTTTGTACATCCAACACAGCCCATCATCACTTTATTTCAGTTTCCTCTCAAAATCTTTCATATACTCTATCATAGCTTTGATGTGAATACCAAAGGCTATTCCGTTCCCGTGAGTCCACATAGATATTTCTTCTTCTTCTTAAGACTTGACTACTCGAAACTTCTCCAATTCAAAGTCGTTCTGAACTTCTTCATTGAGAAATGTTGCATACGACCCAGATTGTATTTTGTTCATAGGTATAATTTGTTTTCCACTACATCAGCTTTGTTACAGGGATGATGATGATTCTTCCACTCGGATCATATCAATTTCGAGATTTGCTCGCTTAGTCCCGCTAATCTTTGTTACATACGACTGTAACGCGTCGACATCAGTTACCCAAAGCCGACTTCCTTCTACCTGCATCCATATATGAATGATATCTCCCACTCTTTTGATTCTTGTTATACCCATTCTGAGATAACTGATAATCTCAACACTAGTCAATATTTGTTCAATCCGACTCATATCATCTGCGGAGATTTGTTCTACCAACGCTTGTGAACAAATTTTGAGCTTTGAATATTCATTTTAGTTTATTCTATGACGAAACGTGTGTCTCCGCTTGATCATAACGTAACACCGACTCCATTCTCGGTATGCAGCTAGCTATTATAAGTTGATTACATGTTGCTTTTTGTACAACATTAGGCCTGACATTGCTCGCCTAGGTCATCAACTGAGTACGTATGTGTGTTCGTTGGGCTGTGTACGTGTGTGAATACGTATGTTCAAGCGTATGTACGTGTTACATAAGTTAAAAATGTATAACAAAATATTCAAAATTCAAAATTTCAATCAAATTTCAAATTTTCGAGGGATGACAGAGCCAAGTCTGTCTATTGAAGTGATAAACTGTCTACTTGAGTGAGGTGTCATCTCTCGAAAATTTAAAATGATATTGACATTTTGAATTTTGAATTTTTGTTACACATTTTTAACTCATGTAACACTTACATACGCTTGAACATACACATTCACATACGTACACAACCCTATACATATACCTACATACACAGTTGATGCCCTAATCGAGCAATGTTAGGCCTAATGTTTTGCGAGAAACAACATGTAATCAACTTATAATAGCTAGCTGCATACCGAAAAGGGAGTCTGTGTTACGTTGAGATCAAGCGGAGACGCACGTCGAGAGTGATAACGAAATAAATAACATGTATGTTAATATGATATGTAGAGTCGTCTGGAGGGGCTCATATGTAGATATCAATAACTAAATACCACACATAAAGTTAGGTTAGGTTATGATGGGTGTGAATAACATGTTAAAGTGTTATAGAATTGTGTCAAATCAAAAATAATATGAAATACCTGTAACATTCAAACCATCTAAGTTTGAAAATGGGTCCTCTCTGCTAATAAAATGGGTTGAGAGTGACAACGGAATGAATAACATATATGTTAAGGGGATATTTAAAGTCGTTTGGAGGGCTTCATATGTATATACCAATGACTGAATACCATACCTGAAGTTAGGTCAGGATAGGTTTTGATGGGTGTGGATAATATGTAAAAACATGAATCACTGTCTGCATGCTGGTGCTCGCCAAAGGCGGCTTCATAGGAAGCCGCCGTGGCCGAGTGGTTAGCGTATCCGACTGCAGTGCCAGCTTCTGGTGCTGCATGTCGCGAGTTCGAGCCTCGGTAAAGACACGGCGGTCTTGTGACGGGGAGATTGGGCGCCTCCCCCCTCTGTGTCAACCTCACTCAGTCACCCTCCTGATAAGGGGGGAACAGCCGTATGTCTATACATGAATCATATGAAAAACGGTATAACAAACAGACCAAACGATGTAATTTGCATATGAAAATGGATGAAAATTGCTAGATAAAAATTGGAAGTGTTTATCAAAACTGCAAATGATAGATCAAAATGTAGAGGCAAGTGGAGACGATGGATATGAATATATCATAAATCGATGAAAGAGTATCATATGTAAGCACGAAAAGTCGATCGATAATACATAATTCTTGGTTAGAAATGGTTAGGCTAGGTTAAGATGATTATTTCTTTTCACCTAACAGGAAGTGAGGCTGGTCCACATTAAATATCTTGTAACAAAAACCAGAGACTTTGTTCTAATGGAAAAAACATAGATCGGTGGTAAAATGCTACAGATGTTAACCGACCGTGTATATGCATACAAAATATGTGTTTGTGTCTACATTGTGCCGGTATTGACCCCTGTATACGCCATCATTGTACCGTGACCGGCCCTGAATATGCGTACAAAGCGTGAATGTGTGTACCTGGTGTGTGACATTAAAAAAACTAAGTAAAATAGGGAAATGTGAAAGGGATTTGATATGTACAACGCACAAAATAGTGACTAAATATCATATATAACCATCAAACTGGAATGAAAATTTATAATTATTGGTTTAGTTGGTTAGGATGACAAGATCTTTAAACCTAATATCGTGTGAAACTGTTACACATTAAAAAAGTGTAACAAATTGAAGTGTAATAGTTCTCTTGGATCCTACCTGCTGAGTCTTATCCAACATGTAACAGAGCTATCGATAACAAATCTGGAATCTAAACATCTGCAAAATGATATTTTTCGGATCAAATTGGAGGAATGTATTCAGACTGCTTTTGATATGTTAAATATATAGCTCAAGTAGAGGGTTTCATACATATCTATCTCATACATAGGCATCAAACTTGAATAAAAATGCATGACTATTGGTTAGAATAGGTTTGGTTGCCTAGGTATTAATGTATTTGGCAGTGTACTGTAACCATTTTTGCCTTCATCGATATTCGATTTATGTTGTCGTATATTGATATATATTTCGCTAATTACGTACCTTAGGAACGATTTATATCAATGATCTTGTTGACTGAGGACCTTACATAAGAGACCTGTTTTGAATATGTTGTGTGGATTTATTCAAAATTCGTTATAATAGACGAAAATGGTAGGAGCAACACATCCCACATTACAACACAAAATCTTATTCTAACAGTAAAACCACACATAAAACTTGCTTACGCTGTAATACCCATAACAATCACTGACATATGCGGTAAGCTTACATAATCATTTCGAACTCGACAGTCTACTTACGAGCGATCACCTAACATTACATGAAATTAATCGATGATACCGGACTTGTAACAAGCAAAGTGAAAAATATATATATATGTAGGCACACAACATGCTAAAGATTGATAAAACTGCAGTGTCAAGTGGATGGATTTTATAAGAATAAAGCTTAATTCAATTATGAAATACATGACATAAGTATGATAACGGGGAAAAATATATAATCCTTAGATAAATTATGTTAAGATGAGTGGACAATATGAATGCTCAAATAAAACAGATGTTCTGAATCGGAACGCAATCTCATAAAAAAGCCTGAATCAATCAAAAACTTCTAAGTGTACAACTGCCAACGTATCACAAACACTCATAAATGTAAGACTTGCAGGAATAAGCATCTAGTAAAGACATACCAGCTGATAACATAATTGAGACGTAGATTAAATTATTGAAGAAATTTTAACACTAACTCTATACAAATTTGGTAGATTAGCTCACCAAGACGACATGGGAACGGACCAAATCCAAAAACGCGAGATAAAACATAACAATATTTCTGATCATTACATACAATTAAGCGTATTTTATTCCCAACATTCCATGAGAATTAGGCGAATTTATATCAAATACCGATATAATCCTGTGATAACTAATCAAAACATACAACAACAACTATAAAATAGCTAAATAAGATTCTCTACCTACCCTAAGCAGCAATGATTAACTATTATATACGGTATATCCTACAACATCAAGATGATAAATCCAACTCCAATATCCCATGTGATCTGGTTCATGACTAAGATCGTATACTAATAACATAACAGCCTTAACGAAAATATCTGACAAATAACACTGAGTTAATGCGAATATTACTATTATTACCACAATACCTGTTCAAATCAATAACAAATTCCTAGACCTAACTGATGTTATGCCTCTAGTTGGAAAAAATCAAACGCCCACTGTGTCAGAACAACGAATACTACAAAAATTTACTAGGTCACTTCTCAGCAAACCACCACTGATATATAACAAATGTTAAATGTAACACCCAGTCATGATACGATACCTCAGACGTACCATGCATCTGTTTAGTCCATCGTCTCTGAACAACGTCGAGCAAAGTTACATCCTAGACATAACTAAGAATCTATACACAGGTATAGTGGTCATGAATGGGGCTGACATGAGTCTCAAAGAGTGGGTGTCCATAAAAAGCTGGGCTTCTGTTCACTGATGACTTAATTAAATCACTACAACGATTAACAACTTGTCGAATAGCCTCACTAACTAACCCATGGAACTTAATATTGACGTCCACACGAACTTACAAAATCACGTTGAACTTGGACGAACTCCAAATGACATCAAAGAGTATAAACCACCTCTACACCAGGACCTCTCCATCCAGTAAATCGTCTTCTGAAACGTTAAACTATACACATGCTAGGGTTCAATGACGAAATTCCACAAAGATGCAGTACGGAGTTACACCTCTTAAACGTACATTCATATGATTGACGGGGAAATTCATACAACAACAACAACAACTATAAAAAATTGCCAAATAAGGTGCTTAACTCTGCTCTAATTAAAACTGAAAATGTAATACACATTGATATCCAGCATAGTAAATCGGTACACAAATAGGCATAAACACAACAGGCTTTTGCCTGTGGGACACCTCAAACTCCTCCTAAACATTGAGGAATGGTCCTATAATAAACATGCAATAACCTAACAGCAAGACCGAGTTTGTAACAAATGGGGTCTTCTATATCTATAATAACCACGACAAACATTACCAGGATGTAAGAAGATATATAAATTAGTGAAAATAATCAACCTATAACTAAATTTTACCTGAAATATTGTTCTACATTAGAGATACAAACGTAATATAACCTAATATTGCGATATTGTATAAAATACCCTATACCTTGCCTCGTAGATGTTAACTGTACAGAGAACATACAAAACTGAAAAACACATGCTAAAACTCTCGAGTTATTACAAAGCAAGAAGATAAATTCTCTACCATACCCAAAACATACAATAAAAACCGTGACGAACGAGGAAAAAGCAGGAAACTAACCAAACAACTGACGTGAATAAGATATAAGGTGGTGCGAGCAAAATACGCTGAAACCTATAGTAAATGGTTTGGAATACATCTACACGAACACGCTATAGTATATACAAAATCTGATGAAATCACTCTCCAACTAAGTCCAAAACAGGGTTAAATTAACATCTCTATTACTAAAGTAACCACGGCTTAATCGTAACAGAATGTTATGTATACATATAAAATACCAAAATGATGCAATAACCGACCAATTATGCCTGAAATAGTGTACTATGTACATGGACGATGCAAACCTAAAATATCTTAAAAATTCCTATAACTGTATGAGATAACTTTTTAAAATTAAAAAAAAAAACTACAAATTCATCATAATTCAAACGATCATTACTAAGTATACATAACACGATATAATAACTTACAATAAATCCATATCGTTCAGGTACTCTCGCTATTGGAACTCCGCGTCAATGGAACACCGATATATCTGGCTCAAACCTGGATAATGCGTTATGGGGTAGATAGAATTTCATAACGAAGCTGCTGCATCAACCCAAAATACAGACATCAACTCGCCCACTATCTATAGATATTACATAGATATGAACTAATCGACTAGAAAATACACAGAACATTGCCTAAATTCAATATCTAGCATCTGACCTCTATGAATGAGTCAAATATACTCATGGGTGATTCTCCTCTGAAGGAATGTTTTATTCACCTGTTTGATGTTTTTTTATATGTGTGCAATAGCTCGCAATAGAGAAAAATGAATGACGGAGTTACTGCAGGAGTAATTAAAACACAGCGTAAGGGTACTGATAAAAAACGAACGTAGAAAATAACACTAGAGTAATTGAATCTATGCCATTTGTAAATTGATCATTATCGAACGACGAAGAAATGATACCAGGCTTGAAAAAATCCTCATGAATGTGTTCGGAAATCAACATTCATGCAAGCGGGAGCTGTGTGGAGTCTTAACCTTTAATACTGCATGTAAATTATAATGTGTCTGTTAGATTTATTATCAATAAAAATTATCTCATAAATGTATGTTGTCATAACCCTAAAATCAATCACAGGACCCAGCATTGTAAATGCATGTATGCAACATGACATGCAACGAAGTTGCAATACTGTATACTCAAGTATTGAAATGCTAATACCTTTATGTAAATAAAAATATTCCGACAGCTATCCATCTATCCTAATGAGTCACCCGTTAGCTGACTCACGCACCAAACCGGTTCCTACCCGCCCGCCTGACTCAACGCTGCAAGCATTGCACCGGTGACCCCCGTCCCTAACCCACCCAAAAGTGACTCTAGAATGCCGTTTTGGATTCATTTTATACTACTTATAGACATGCTGCATCAGGCTTCTTCAAAACTCATTCATTCACAACAATTATTCTATTCCTATCCAACGCATGCTCTCGCAATGTAAAAATTGACGTTTCTTCTCTTAAAAAACGGTTTGTCGCCATTAATCCACTCAAACGTTGCTGTATTTGAACAACGACATCCGGCCATACCAAACAAGCATTTTGTATCGAAAACATTCAAGTTTTCCCACTCGCCGCCCCTCCTCTCCTACATCTCAGTCAGCTCTTCAGAGCAGAGTTCGGACAACAACCACTCATACAACCCACTCCTGGCCTCAATCACCCAAGTCTTACAGTTAAACCCCTTAGATTTCATCCTCAGCTTCCACAATTTCTACCTTGTTCCCAATAGGGCCCGCGTACTTAGAAACCGCTCTCATCGTCGTTTTTCGAACGTCTCATTCCTTTACTTTTCTCCACATTAACTCCCAGATTTCTCCTCTCACTTTCTCTACTGTACTCCAACTCCAGCATACGCAACTTCTCCTCCGATTCTGTTACAAATTCCGTATCAGTCGCAAACAGCAACTGACTGAATGACCAACTCCGCCAATTTGCTCCATACCAACTCAACACCATCCACAACGCCGCTCTGTCGACCCTATCGGCTTATGCGCTAAAAATGTTTCAGCGCACGCGTACTAGCGCCACTTCACTTCAGCTCACTGTCATCGCCGGACACTGTCATAACCGCTAAAAAACATTCAGCACACGTGCTTTCGCGCTGAACAGTGTTTCAGCCCACGCGCATTTGTTCCACTTCAATAACCGGGCACTGCCTCGTTTTCTCACAGCTCTCTCTCACTCATTGCACCCATCGTTATTGTTTATTCCCCCGTGGCGACTCCACTAACCACTGCTCTTTCGCCCGTTGCGACTCCTCCACTAACCACTGTTCTTTCGCCCGTTGTGACTCCTCCACAATCCACTGCTCTTTTGCCCGTTACGACTCCTCCACTAACCACTGCTCTTTCGCCCGTTGCGACTCCATTAACCACTGCTCTTTTGCCCGTTGCGACTCCACTAACCACTGCTCTTTCGCCCGTTGCGACTCCGCTAAGTTCTGCTATTTCGCCCGTTGCGACTCCACTAACCAATGCTTATC
>SDVV010018332.1:0-13782 GCA_016164225.1 Gammarus roeselii
ATAACGATTAGCGGATTTAATTGGATTATAAATTATTCAAGGTAATGACAGGCGAAAACTAGTACAGAAATATCACGATACACGGACATTACATCCAAATCTTTGGTAATGAAATATTTATCAAATAATTAAATATACATAATATCAACTAATAAGTGATGGAATTAAATAAATGTGCATTTGAGTTCCACCAATCAATAGATATTGTTGGAAAACAATTTATTTTCCACGTTATTCAAAATAAAAATATCAATTAAAACGTTACATTTAATTAATTATTTCATGAACAATGAGTATAATACGTTAGGTCAACTGATATTTATGTAATCATGACATTATACTGTTCACACTGACCTATATTGAAGTATCTAAGAGTGGAAAATATGTAACATGGAATTTTCGAGAACACTTACTCAAAAAATGTTCCGCATGCGGATCACAATTCCATAGTTGACATAGTAGGTTACATATGCGAACATAAAAAAAATCAGTGAGCCAACAATTGAACAGGTTCCTGGATGCACGAATTAAAATTTAATAAACGCGAAAAATACACATCGGAGAGGAAATGATACTGCTGAATAACAAATAGTTTACGTGGTATAAATTACTGATCATACATTCATGCACCTAAAAGTTCCTACAGGAATCATTTTAGTGTAAGATGTAGGTTCCCACGCTGCTACTCAATCAAGTTTCTGAAACAGCTTTGTAATTAAAGATGCATTAGGATTGTTTTGATGTGATACGGATAATTTTCAATTCCATATATTCTGAATGATTTAGCTTAGGCTAATTTCCTTTGCAATAATCGTTATCAATGTATGTGTGTATCGTGGGGTAACAGTGGCACATCCACAGTCTATTGCAATATTAGCCAGGAGTAGCCGCCGCACATTAAATGTTCTGTGACTGGGTGTGTTATAAAATCCTCCATAAAACAAGTATGATCGTGTCTTGATTCCCTAAGGATTGCTTCTAACTTCCCATTATACTCAGTTACTACTCCTCCAATATGTTCAGCTGCAAAATGAAAATACACATTTATAAATAGAATAGACATTCCCTTTCTATTCAGAGCTGCTCACAAAAATAGTTTAATCCAAACCCGTCTAGTAAGTGTTTTGGCCCATCTTTATTCCACATTCTTGGTCATCCATTTCTGTTACAAAAAAACATATCACAACGCTCTGTTCTGATTCACCTACCATTTTTTTTTGACCGGTCATGTCTTACAGTCTCTGAAAAATGAACTCTTTCATACATGCGTTGAAACTCCAGAAACCTCATATGAGTTTCTTTCCTAAAATTTTTATTCTGTCAGTCAGGATAGCACAAGGAAAATATAATTTTAATAAATATTTCTTGCTTCCCGCGCAATATTTAGAGAGCATAAGGGAATATGGATCTAGTTAGTATTCACATTAGAACACTTGAATTGGGATTGATTCTCGTTAAGTACAGTTTTGTGTCATAAGCACATAATGATTCACCGGTATAAAAAGTTTCCCGCTAAGGGATATTTTGATAAGGTAGAGATTAACAATACACGGATGGGCGCTGATAGAGCAAAACGAGCACGAGTAGGAAACAACTCAGTCAAATTTGTTGACACGCAACGAAAAAAAAGTTCAAGTGTAAAACAGCTGATGAGTTAATCAGTTGCTCGAGCAAAACCTGCCTAGCGAGAAGATTGCTAAGCAATCAACCGTGCAATAAAAAGTGTACTGGGAAAACTCCCATTGATGCATATTGAGCGAAAAATATATATAGGTGCTGGTTTTATTTCCCAATTGCAGTGGTTTGCTGAAAATCAACGGATTTTTATTTCATCACCTGTTACCATTCTACGTTAACGAACGTAACCCTAGGGCAGTGAGGTAACATCCACTGCTCTGTTTACAATCTGGAGCGCCTTTACGCTCTGGCGATGAGTCTGTTTGTTCAAACTTTATTTCTCTGATCGTGTAATCAAGAAATCATTCAATCGCCTGCCACTGCAATGGACTTGAAATTTGATCTCGTGTTTGTGTCCGGTGGTCTTTGAACATAGACTTGTTTGTTTGCACTTCATTGAACATTTGAACCATCGTGAGATGCTCTGTTATTCATCAGCCGCGTTTGGCCTTAATTAAATGTTATATTGATATGCCATCCCAGCAGCATCGAAAGGAGGTCTGATTCAAAGTTTATTTTTCAAAAAATGCGTGCCATTTGTTATGGGGAATATCTAGTTTTCATAACAGCTAATTCACAACCTACGATAGATTTTTTTTTCTATAAGTCACCGATCTGAACACCGATGAAACGAATGCCTCAAACGACCAGATATACTAACAAGTCCAGCATTTTTTCGAAAGTATATTGATGCACCATTTAAGGACAATGAATTACCAAGTAAATATTATATGCATAGTTCAATGCAATGACTCAAATAGGGCCGGTTAATTGCTGTTTGCTGTTACTCGTCAGCATTTGCTTTTACTCGTCTCAGTAACCTTGGAGTGTCGTATCATCCACCGAGTCTTGTACGTCGTGTCGTATCATCCACCGAGTTCTCTACGTCGTGTCGTATCATCTACCGAGTCCTGTACGTCGTGACGTATCTTCCACTGAGTCCTGTACGTCGTGTCGAATCATCAACTGAGTCCTGTACGTCATGTCGTATCATCCACCGAGTCATGTACGTCGTTCCGTATCATCCATCGAGCCCTGTACGTCGTGTCGTATCATCCACGAGTCCTGTACGTCGTGTCGTATCATCCACCGAGTCCTGTACGTCGTTTCGCATCATCCACCGAGTCCTGTACGTCGTGTCGTATCATCCACCGACTCATGTACGTCGTGTCGTATCATCCACCGACTCCTGTAGGTCGCGTCGTTTCGCTGAGCTAGTACGAGATGGTCTTTGATCTGGCCAAATATTGCATCCATTTCTTCTGCACACGTCAATGTAACATCAACATTTGCCGTTGACAAAATATTTCAATAAATCAAAATTATGCAGTATTTCCACTTCCGGGGAAATATTCCGGGAAAAATAAAAAGTTGAAACTGAAGTAACACAATCGGTTTTATGAAATTTGTGACTTCTAACATATGGGCGGGAAAGATTTGAAAATTTTATGATCAGTCTTTTTTCTGGTGGATTACATGGGTAACGCAAAATAACCATGGAACTAAAATGTTGTTTAGCGGTACGCACAATCTCGGCCTAAACAGTTCTATACAAGAAAAAACGTATGCAATTATTCAATGAATCATATGTCTAGATTCAGAAATATTATTGCTTATCGTGGACCTTGTTCCTCATTATTCGAAAAATGACACGAATACTCGAGTACAAGCTATCCAAATTCGTGTTAAGCCACCTACAAAACCTGTCGACTCAAATGATTTTTAAATCTACGAATTTTGTTGTCATGATTGCACCAGAGTGGCAGTGCGTAAACACGGGAGCAACTTACAGAGACCATAAAATACGTCTTATTTCAATACCAATTTAGTCTGTCTTAACGAATTTGAGGAGAATTTCCACGAGTTGCCGTGCTGTTTTTGAACCTCATTATGATACGTCCGACTGTGTAGTTTTGACACGATGTTTGCCTTTGTGTAAAAATCAAAACCCGAATAATATAAGTTCATCAACTTATCACAACGACTACTGATTGAGTCGTCATGTTCTGCAAACTATTTGTCAGTTGGTCAAAGTTGTGTTCGTTCAACAGGCTTGGCTTTACACGAACTGTTCCACGCTTCATCGTTTCTTAATTTTATTTTAAACTGACATTCATTCACTGTTCAATCATATTTGTCAAGTGAATTGAATGATAGACCTGTAACTATAATGCAATCTAACGTTATTTCCCTGACAGTGACTCAATTTGTCTTCGGCCAGACTTGCGCTTCTGTAATATTGTTTAGAGAACACAACTGCAAAAAATATATGGTGTCGTCTTTTCGAGCATGAAAACACATTTGCTTGCGATGATCTCGGGCGTTGCCTCTTGTGCGTTGCCTCTTGCGATGATCTCGGGCGTTGCGTCTTTTGCGTTGCCTCTTGCGATGATCTCGGGCGTTGCCTCTTGTGCCGCCACAGGGAATGGATGAACTTTTATAGCGGACATGTTTACCGTAAATGTGAAAATTATCTAGGGCATGGGAATGCAATGTTTCAAAGACATGATATAAAATGATCCATTAACACGAAACAGAAAACTGAATACTTCTCATAGGGTCTACTTGTAGATATCGGTTTCATTTCATCATTCGAAGAAACACTTGAAGAAATCAATTTTGAAACGAATAAAAAAGCAAGTTGAAGCTGCAAACTTCTTGAACATTTGTAACGTAATGCATTATGGCAGATTGTTGTGAATCAATATCTGGGACATTCCTTCGTTAACTTAGCAAGTAAGTCCCAAAAACCAAATTTTTAAGTGGTGGTGTTCCACTTTTGATGCGAACTTAACGCTCTCTCACACAGCGTTCACCGTCGACATTTCCCTCTCGATAACTTACTAATAACTTCCCTTCTAACCCAACCCATATCCTCTCGCTGTGACGTCGAGGCAAGATAAATGAACATTAGATAAATGCATCGATGGTGTATTTAGTCGCAATTTTTGTGAGCAGGTAATAAAGAAGATAGTTCATAGGTGGGCGAGGATGAGGTTGACGAGCGCCATGCGGCGCCACCCAACTGGCATTCAGTGCCTCTCGGGATGTCCTGTTGACGAGCGCCATGCGGCGCCACCCAACTGGCATTCAGTGCCTCTCGGGATGTCCTGTTGGGCCGATTTGCATTCGTTGTTTCGTCGGTCACTGCTGATCGTATAGGAAGTTTAGTCGACTCATTGCTAATGTAAATTAGTAATCAAAATATACTCGATACTATTACATTTACTCGCCTTTGGATGATGAGTGACACTTTACTGCACGATATAGTATGAACAATAACTGTAAATTCATTTCGTATGATGAAGTACTCAGGTAAATATCAATTGGCAAGCGGATTAGGCTCAAATAGACTATTTATTAAAATATTTAAGAGTGTGCATTTCCTACGATTCCAGCAAGAAATGAATTGCACACTTTCCAAATATTCACGTTAGCGTAGTAAAAATAACCATCCCGACGAAGGGAAGGTAACACGAGCAAGTTATTAAATCATTTATTTCCATCGTCTGGCAATGGGTTTTCAATTTATCTTATATTACACATAAAACTTCATTATCATGTACACTATTTGAAATAACGTAAAACGAAAGTTCAATTGATTTCGTCGCAGCTCATCGCTAGTGGGCCGCCGGTTTTTATTATATGCAGAGCCCACGAATTACAATATTATAATCAATGATCAACAGATAACGTCTTTTTGAAGTAAGAATCAGGAATGCCTGTTATTGGGAAATCGAAAATGAATGAGGATGGACAATCATGAATACCCAAGGTGGGGAAATCACCAATACATGGGGTTGGGACAATTACGAATTCATAGGGTTTGTGAATCGCGAATATATGGGGTTAGGAAATCTTGAGAACATGGGGTTGGGAAACTTACATACTGCATTAACATATTGTACGGATGACTAAAAAAAAATATGAATAAAGAAGAGGTGAATAAACGGCATAAATTTTCCATAAAGTATTTACATAACACTGAATATCTGTCCATCATGACCGCTAGGAGATGATTAAATAGTTGACGATCAAAAGAATTCAATACTGAAGTACAAAAGAGGGATGAATATGCTTCTGCTATAGAAGATAATGCACAATATAAGTTTATGTGACTGTGATTGTATCATCAAAAAATGGTACGGTGATTGGTAGATATAATGCGAGGAATTATATTCACATTGCAGCAGAATAAATTATTACAATATTATAATCAATGATCAACAGATAACGTCTTTTTTTAGATAAGAACCAGGAATGCATGGAGTTGGGAGAATAATAATAAATGAGGTTGGACAATCATGAATACATGGGGTAGGGAATTTTCGATTACATGGAGTCAAAACAATTACGAATACATAGGGTTGGCTAAATCGCGAATATATGGGGTTGGAAAATCTAGAGAACATTGGGTTGTGAAACTAACATATTGCGCTAACATTTTGAACATATAGCTCAAAAAAATTGTATGAATAAAGAAGAGGTGAATAGACGACATAAATTATCCATAAAGTATTTCCATTACACTGAATATCTGCACTTTATGACGCTAGGAAATGATTAAATAGTTGACGATTAAAAGAATTCAAGCGTGGGACAAATATGCTTCTGAAATAGAAAATTATGCACAATATAAGTTTATGTGACAATGATTGTATCATCAAAAAAGGTAAAGTGATTGGTGAAATAATTCAATGAATAATTATATTCATATCGAGTGTAAATGTCAAAGCTGGAAGCTGCCTATCGTTCTACGAGAAGACTGAGCTCGTATTTTAGTTGTACTAATACGATTGAAACATTCGAGACATGGAAGTAAACAAACGCCAGTTAACACCTTGGGTAATTGGCAGTGACAATTGTGGTCAGAAGGAACAATGAAAACATGTGTATCGTCTCAGTATAAACGATTAGATGGCCGCTCAATATTAAGTGTTTTGGTGGTGGTATTTTCGGACATGTTATAGAACAGACTGCATTTTCTGGTTACTAGTATAATGTATTTATTTTATATTTGTAGGCAAGCTACGGTGTTGAATTGATCGGTGAATAGATGTTTATTGAGCCTATTCCTGAAGGACGTGTTAAATTAAAGATTCCTGAGGTTTGTTGGGAGGTTGTTCCAGAATTTTGGTCCTTTGATCGAAAAAACTCTACAGCCAGTTTCTGTTTTCCTGTGTTCAACGTGCAGAGTAGCATTATTTCGTGTGAATCTATTGTTCTTTTCACCCCGAGAATATACGTACTTTGACGGTTGGGTTGATGTTTTTCTATAAGATTTTTATGAATTCTGATCGACTCATGGAGTGCCCGTTGTTGTCGACATTAAGCCACTGCAAATTTCTTATGGTTACCATCACATGTTATTCTTGCCGCAAAGTTTATACAACGTTGCACTTCCTCTCTTTGAGTTTTGTTGCATTACCTCAAGATTGAAAAACAGTAGTTGATGTGAGAAAATACTAAAGCGTGGATGATTAGTAATCTTGATTTGAAATCCAATTATTTTTTTGCAGAGTTTAGGAAAAAAGTGTTATGTTCAATTTGGAACACAGATTATATATAGTTACGAGATGTTTAAAGAGAGAGCTCGGGATCAAACCATACTCACAGGTTTGTAATTTTGTCTTCAACAAGTTTTCTTATCCAGACAGAGAAATTCATTGAAACTGCTTTTCTTTTCGAGTTCAAGCAGAACAAGATGCATTTTTTTGAGTTGAGATGGAATCCATTTTTGTCATACAAAGATTTTAAATTCATTACGGCTGTCTCAGCATCGTTCTATAACGCAATCAGACCCGACGGTTTCGGGAGAGCAATAATTGTACACCAAAAGTGTACATGACCATTTTCGATTTTCCTTTTTTGGTAATTTACAGTCAATGTCGTTGACAAAAACAATGAACAACAATGGACAGTTAATGTTTTTTCAGACTGAATTCCGGATGTTTTAAAACAAAATAGATGATTTAATTTGCAAATCACCGTCATGTCTCTTCCTGGAATGATCTCTGACTACAGTGATGAATTGGCGCTTTACTGGTAAAATCAGAAACTGATTCTCATCAATGTGTAACAATTTTTTGCATTTTCCGTCGACCCGTTGAATTTCAACAAACACAGAATTTATGTCCAGAATATGCCGAATCTCTTTTTAAATCAAAGATTGCGTCATAATTAAGAAGATCCCATAGAAGGCTGCAACACCTTGTTTTGCATCACTTGTTTTCGGCCTCCTCGTTGTCCAGCATTCAAGCGAGCATCACAAACAATGGCGGTTACGTTGGTGTAATGGAGACGAGAGGCAAGGAATGGTGGAAGGGCTCATCGATCGATGATGGATGACCGGGCGGTATCGGGTTGAGGAGAGGGCAATAGTTTATGGATGGGGCTGATAGAAAACACTATTACATACGTTATATGTAATATGACGTTCTGTATTAGTATTTACGTTTTTTTCAATGCCAAATTATTGTTATGAATCAGAAAGTCAAGATGGTAATAATGTTTTCAGGTATGCCACTGCTCGCCTATTTGACAGCAGATTGAGATCAATGACTGATTCATGAACATACAGATTTGTGGGTTCGTGAACCAAGGGATGACTATCGATCTTCAAATTTTGAAATAGTGTGGGTTAAGTTGAAAAAGAATTGATAGTTTTCCAAATTCGTTATGAGGTTCGAAACAATATTTTTCTTCAGTGTGAATGAAGACCGAACGACATTGTCGTGGGAAAAAATAGGCTATTACAGGGAACACAAACATTTGATTCCATTGGCCCATCGCCAATGAGCATCAGCAGCACGAAGTGAGCTTTGTAAGATTCCTTGTCACTTCCCATGTTGGCGTGATTAATCGTCAAAGGAGAATGTGTCGGCTGGAAGAGATATTAACGTACGTTCATCAACCTATTAGACTAAGTGACACCCTGTTTCAACCAAAATTTGGCAACACAGTTCAGCCTCGAATAAACGAGATTTTTACCGTGTCATAAATTATTCGTGTTTTTTATATATATTTATATGGTTTATTCAATCTATAATTATTCCGTGTATAATTATTCAGTATTTAAATAAATAAACCATGAGATAAATACAATTATGTGCAACAACATTCAGTAATGGGTAATCGGGGATACATGTAACCGCATCATCATTTGTAAGTCAAATACGGATTCAACCCACGATACAGCATCGGGACAGTTTCAAAATATTGTAACTGGAAATGAAGACTAAACTTCCTTAGAGCCGTTCACGTCTTCGCCCATTTTTTCATCGTGAACAAACTTCTCCCCATCCATCGCGGAAGTCGGAACTTTTCTGTGCAACTTCGATCGATCGATCGAACAAGTCCCGTGATTCCATCAATAACCCTCGCGGTGTGAAGGGCATTGAGGCGCTGACCGGATCCGGATGCCAACGCGCGAGCTGGACGGAACGAGCGCTCGGGTATAGAGAATATTATCATGTAGGTTTTGTAGAATATCAGAAAGTTGTTAGCTATAATCAGATTATGTTCATTACCAAGGGATGACTGTTCTTATCAGAAAAAAATACATTTTCCTGGACACATTCTATGAAAATCCCCGTCTGTTAAGATTATCGTTCGTTACCGGAATGGGAATAACCGGACACAATTGAATATTGGTGGCAAAAATCTATTCTGGCTGGTGAAATTGATGCTCAGAAAGAAACTATATCGCAAAACCTACAAGTTTTCCGATACAAATTCACCGTATCTTATCATGTTTGGCCCATAAATGAATAAAATATTTGAAACAGGCAGTGACTCGAAATATTTTCATGCAATCAAAATCGAAAAATCTTGCGTTCTGTTACCTGTTCCAATGTGCTTTCCTACTCAATAATTACTCTAAAGCACCGTATTATGCCATTACGGGGTGCCAATACGCTTTTAACCCCGGAGGAAGACATATCCGTGGAAGACATCCGTAACCAAGCTCCTCGATACCGATATTCTCAGGTTGGGATTGACAATTCGACACGTTGTCGAACCGCTATCTATGCCATTCAGGGAAGCGCAAGGGAACATTGGTCAATATCTTCGTCCGGAGCGCCGGTAAAATAACAAGTAACACTACCTGCTATAAAAATTATGTTATTGGGAAAGTGCACTTTCTGTGTGGCTTTTATAACCGTATAGGTCATCATAGAATAGCTCAAAGGAAGGCCCAAAAACATAAACAGATTGCCTGTCGCTTCAGTCATCGAAGTTGCTTTTTCCTTCTGAATAAATACTTACGATTACCTCAAACCACAGAGTACCTGTTGGAAGGGAATTTTTCCAGAAACAGATTTCAACAATTCTTATCTATATCGTTGATCATAACATACGTGTGCACGATCCACTGCGAAGAGGAGAGATGAGATCGTGAGGTTGACTAAAGTAGTTAAACGAAAGAACATATGAGAAAGCAGTGGTAAACTACATACGTTGATCGATCTCGTGAGGCATAATTTGCGATGAAATAGTCAACTAGTCAATGTTCGTCCGCCAAGCGGGTGTGGCAACTTTAAAGTGATCAAATAAACAAGAAGCAAATGATCGTTTTTCACTCATTAGACGCTTCACCGGCAGGATGAAACTTGTCGATTAAAACGTTTTTTTTAGTGGTAATATGTTGTTTCAAGTCATGATGTATGCGAAGAAGGCTGACTGTGTAAATTTGTTCAGGAAGTTGAACTGTGATAACAGCTGCATGATGGATCAGTTGATAATTTATCCAATTTGACAGGCTACACGGAAGAAAACGTCACAGCAAATAGTCTAATTCACGAAGAACCAAAATGAGGGCCAAACACAATACATTTTTTTATTAGGACATCAGACGACAGCAGATAGCAATTTATCGCGTTACGTTATGCGCGGGATATGTAAATGTTCAATTTTTTGAAGAGCAGTCAACAAATTGTTTAGCCATTGATTGACATCTTGTCCGAGGTTTATATTCGCAGGCGCTATTGCCTTTCTTAAGCTATCAGAGTTAGCTAATCTAAAGTTAGGGACTTTTTTGCAGTTAGTTGATGTTTTTAACTCGAGCTCTATCAATAAACGGATACAGTTGTGGTCGCTAGTTCCAAGGGGTTCGCCCACTTCGACGTTCGTGACATGAGAGTCGCTTGCACGTAATTTAAGATCCACAAAATTGTTCCCTGTTGTATGTGTCGTTACAATTTGCGTCATGAATTTATCGTCAGCAAAATCATTGAGACATTGGCCAGTGGCAGTACATTCGTCTTTTCCCAATCAATGTCAGGAATATTGAAGTCTCTGAATACAACACTATTTTGTGTTGTGACGACATCGACAAAGGTGATGTAAAGATCGATTTCATCCGCGGCAGTGCTCTTGGAGGACGAAAAACTAGTGTGATTTAGCATTTTGTATGTATACTGACTACTTGAATTGATAATATGTCGTGTCTACTGCGTGGAAAAGAGGCTTCTATTATTTGTTGAGTCTTTTTTATGAGGAACAATACTACTCTACCCTCTCGGATTTGTCAATCTTTGTAAAATGATGAGTAACCCGGGAGAGTGAATTCATCTCGATAATATCTGGCTCACCGATCGAATACAACATTAATACCCACATACAAAGGAAGAGCTGTACAGAGTTCAAATTCTCTTCACGGTACGCTCTCTTCAGTCTTTAGACACTGTTTGCGCCTCACGTGGCCTCCTCTCACGCCATTACTCAAGCTACTGACACCCTCCCCATCGCTTTTCCCGACAGGTGGCCTTCTCCTCTCCCCTTCCTCAAGACACTTTCCAACATACGTACCTCCCTCCTCAGCCTCATGTCACAGCCACCCCCACACCACCCTTCCCTCTCGGTCTTCAACTCTTCCCGATTCCATGACGCCTTCCCATCATTCCACACACACTGACCTATTCCCTTCATGACTTCAAAACGCTACCATCCTACACATAGCTTGCTCTCTTTTCACCGACATCAAAACAGTTCCACAATCTCCCTACACACATGGCCCTTTCCCTCCACGATCGCATGACACTACCTTTCCCTCCCCTGCTCTTCCCTCCCCACAAATGTAAACCCCTCCCAGAAAGCACGAAACAAACCCATTGCGCCTCCCTCCACCACACACAACTCCTCTCCGACCTCAAAAAAATACCTTCTCCCACACACACACACCCTACATCAAAACACTACCCCAAGCTGTCCCTACGTACAGGGGTGGTAGGGGAAACATGAAGTCAATTTCCCACCCATTCCCTACACATACACGGTCTGCCCACATTCCTAATTGGGACACTGCCCGCCATAACACGTTTTCCTCCACTGCCTTCGACAGCGGTGAGGGCCGCTTGGGATGTGATGCAGGATACTGCAATTTGGGAGGAGTGATAGAACCTCATTCAGAAGCTGAGTGAAATTGACGCAGTAATAAGTGAAAACTAATCCTATAATATATTCAAATAATCCTAATATTTGCTGATGGTATTTGATTTTGAATGTAATCAGTTAGTTTATTTAACTATGGCTGTACGTTACCACACGGTTTGAAAATTTATTCCTTGATATAAATATTCATCGATACAAATACACTCAATTGTACTTTTCCGTGACACATGGATCGAATATGTTAGCAAGGGAATTCAAAATAATATTCACACTGACATGAAGGAAAAAGTAAACAAGTTTTTACGTTGATTTGGTACATTCTTACTCGGGTTCAATCTGTTGCACTCAGCTAACTTTCAGAAAGATGGCACTCAACCTTTACCGGTTCTATCCAATATAAAACCCTTCTGCAATTCTTGTAGACGGTTCATTGGATTATTTAGGTTTCCAGATTCAATGATTCGATGATTTAGGCTCTAAGTTTGTAACATTGTAGGTACGCATCGACTCAACACTGAATTAAAAAGACGCAGAGTTAATTAGAGAAGCACGGAGTATTTGACTAGAGCGTAAACAAAAAACATCCAGTTTTACGAGATTGTCGTCTTGAAAGCTTGTACATTAATATAACACCGACGGGCAACATCGCCTCGGACGCCTGTACATTGATACAACACCGACGGGCAACAGCGCCTCGGACACTTGTGCATTAATACAACACCAACGGGCAACAGCGCCTCGGACACTTGTGCATTAATACAACACCGACGGGCAACAGCGCCTCGGACACTTGTGCATTAATACAACACCGAAGGGCAACAGCGCCTCAGACACTTGTGCATTAATACAACACCAACGGGCAACAGCGCCTCGGACACTTGTGCATTAATACAACACCGACGGGCAACAGCGCCTCGGACACTTGTACATTAATACAACACCGACGGGCAACAGCGCCTCGGACACTTGTGCATTAATACAACACCGACGGGCAACAGCGCCTCGGACACTTGTGCATTAATACAACACCGACGGGCAACAGCGCCTGGGATTCCGTTGCCCCTTACATTAACACACAAAAAAATCTGTTGGTTTTGTGTAATGAAAGGAATAAAAATTTCCCCTTCCTCGGTGATGGGCTAATCACAATTTTTCCAGGTTGCATAGTTACGTAAAACTGAACATTGTATGCGAAGGAATAATAAACTTAGTTTGATTCTGAAAATATTTTTATATGTTAGGTATAGGGATATAGGCAGCTGGTCTAATGGTTTAAGCCCTCAGAAGAGACGGTTATATGTGCGATGGGCTCTGTTAGGTATAGGGATATAGGCAGCTGGTCTAATGGTATAAGCCCTCAGAAGAGACGGCTAATGTGCGATGGGCTCTGTTAGGTATAGGGATATAGGCAGCTGGTCTAATGATATAACCCCTCAGAGAGATGGTTATATGTGCGATGGGCTCTGTTAGGTATAGGGATATAGGCAGCTGGTCTAATGGTATAAGCCCTCAGAAGAGACGGTTATATGTGCGATGGGCTCTGTTAGGTATAGGGATATAGGCAGCTGGTCTAATGGTATAAGCCCTCAGAAGAGACGGCTAATGTGCGATGGGCTCTGTTAGGTATAGGGATATAGGCAGCTGGTCTAATGATATAACCCCTCAGAGAGATGGTTATATGTGCGATGGGCTCTGTTAGGTATAGGGATATAG
>SDVV010018333.1:767-13782 GCA_016164225.1 Gammarus roeselii
ACGCGCAAACTCATCACCATCCGACCGTGCTGAGAGCTGCAATTACTTGTCCCCAAATAATATTGATTATGACGCGCAAACTCATCACCATCCGACCGAGCTGAGAGCTGCAATTACTCGTCCCCAAATAATATTGATGATGACGCGCAAACTCATCACCATCCGACCGTGCTGAGAGCTGCAATTACTCGTCCCCAAATAATATTGATGATGACGTGCAAACTCATCACCATCCGACCATGCTGAGAGCTGCAATTACTCGTCCCCAAATAATATTGACGATGACGCGCAAACTCATCACCATCCGACCGTGCTGAGAGCTGCAATTACTTGTCCCCAAATAATATTGATTATGACGCGCAAACTCATCACCATCCGACCGAGCTGAGAGCTGCAATTACTCGTCCCCAAATAATATTGATGATGACGCGCAAACTCATCACCATCCGACCGTGCTGAGAGCTGCAATTACTCGTCCCCAAATAATATTGATGATGACGCGCAAACTCATCACCATCCGACCGTGCTGAGAGCTGCACTCTCAATAAACGAGCGTATCAACCAATAAACTGATTCTACGGCATTGCGAAGATGTCGTAGAATATCCCATGCAATAACAGACCGTGTCCTTTTCTCAGTGCGTTTGGCAGCGTTTGAGGTTATTTTGTGTTTCCTCAGCTCAATTTAATAACGCCTTATTGACAGATTAACAGTTGGGTTAGTACCTACTCTTCAACTTGATGTCTTTATAACGCTTTTTATCAGGTTAACGGTTGAGTTAGTACATACTCTTAAACTTGATATCTGAATAACGCTTTATTATCAGGTTAACGGTTGAGTAAGTACATACTCTTCAACTTGATGTCTGAATAACGCTTTATTATCAGGTTAGCGGTTGAGTTAGTACCTACTCCTCAACTTGATGTCTGAATAACGCTTTATTATCAGGTTAACGGTTGAGTTAGTACCTACTCCTCAACTTGATGTCTGAATAACGCTTTATTATCAGGTTAACGGTTGAGTTAGTACCGTCTCTTCAACTTGATGACTGAATAACGCTTTATTATCAGGTTAACGGTTGAGTTAGTACCGTCTCTTCAACTTGATGCCTGAATTTGATTGCAACTAAAATGAAAAATTATTTATAAGGTAAATTTCCATAAAAATGATCCATTGGGAAAGGTCACTCTAACTTTTAGAGTCGATAGGGGAGGGGACGGGGGTAAAATAGGAGTAGGACGATAGATTAAAGACATCAGTCCTGCAAAGAGTTCAGCAAAAATAGAACACGTTTCCCACCCTGCTTGCAAAAAAACAACAGTTTGATGAAAGGTGACCCCACGCGTGAGTAGCCGCATCCCTGCGG
This sequence comes from Gammarus roeselii, assembly GCA_016164225.1. Lineage (NCBI taxonomy): Eukaryota > Metazoa > Arthropoda > Malacostraca > Amphipoda > Gammaridae > Gammarus > Gammarus roeselii. The sequence continues at coordinate 2,134 of SDVV010018333.1, forward strand.
GTCTCTCAGGAAGGAGTAGACAAAAACTTATGTGACAGCTCAGTTCTTCAGAGCGATGACGAGGTAGCAACTCAGAGGGCTTTGAATGCAAGTAGGAAACGTAGGATCAAAGACAAGGACGGGAGAGCAAGTAGATGGAAAGAAATGGAACGTTGACATATTATCGTTACGCATCTGAGAGATGGCATTTGAAGCCGCCAGGAGGTAGCTGCGCACCATCTGCGTTAAGAAGTTATTTACTCTTCATGATAACTGACAGGAGGGCAAGCAATGGAAACTGGTTAAGCTGTTCATTGAGAAGTGTAAGGTCTTCTCGCAACAGAGCTGTCGCTACAGGTATGTTTGAGATGCACCATCTTCTCAGATGATGCAAGCTTCGATAACCCCACAAACAGCTGGTGCACGGTCTTTCCAGTACCTAGACTACGAAGTAATTCATTACCTCACAGCGGCAGCTGGTCCAGGCTGAGTGACATCAGCTGAAATGCACCTCTAGAGGCCGCGCAAATAAATCATAGAAGAGGAAAGCAGCCATCCGCATTGATTTGCTGAAGCGAAAACAGTCAGCCCTGACGATCCATCAGGTATCATGTAGGCTGACATGTTTGGCTTTAATGGGGAAATTAATGGTCAGTTTGGAGGCAGAGGACCTGCGGAAGACAAATTATTATTGAGGTCAACTAAACAACAGACAGTGACGATAGTGTTGCAGGTAACGGAAGTGATTATAATACCATGTGTTTAAAGACAGTAAATGATTGTAATACGTTAAGTGAAAGAATATTGACGAACAAATGGTTGTGGTAACTGTTCAGTTACATAAATGAATCATAACGATAAAATGATGAAAACCATTACGGTTTCTGGAACGTGTATTTTCTGAATTTCCTCTCGCTATTCCATCGTTCATCCGCCCAAGAAATTTTCAATAAAGAATATGCGAAAGTCAAACCAACGTACCGCTCCAGGCATCCGACGTATCCTTCTCCAGCCCAGGCAGGCCAAATCTCTTTCAATGGTTTAAAATCATATTCCTCTATATGAAATAGAGGACCTGTGTCCTGGTTACAGATATCCAGAAAAGGAATGCTCATGAATATTTTTCAGGCAGCAAAGCCGAATGGCTTGAAAGAAATTCCGAAGGATTTATTCATGTGTCCATTCCAATAAATGCTCGTTTACTAAGGTGTGTAGCTAAAGAAATTCAGGTTCTAAAAGATCATCGCGTCAGGTTTGAAACACCACATTACTGTGAAGATTTCCATTAATAATTCAATCATTATAATGTAATCTAAAGTTGACGAGTACATGTGAATATTTTTGGACAAAAGTCTCCACAGGAATCGAAACCTTCATGGAGTTGAAATACAAATGGTCTCCAGAGCTGGCAATTTTAGTCATTCTTCATCGTTTAGAGAAGCAGCATCTTAAATTATTTGGAAGTAACGTGTAATATTGCAACATTCTTCAAAGGCAATTTTGCATGGCCTCCCCCACCGTTGTCAACTTACTCTTGTTTACATTGTAAAACGACGTTTTCTTTGAATGCCGATAACTACATTTTGGATTATACATGTGCAAAAAATGTACATGAAGCATGCAAGTTACGTTAGGGATTTAGTCATGCTGTTGCATGACCTTTTCTGGCAACTGTTTGAATTTGGTTCTGAAAAATCTCAAAGAGAATACGTGACTTCACGCATCTTTAAAAAACGTTTCCCAACAAAATGACGGCTCTGGAAAGTATCACCGCGTCACTCGCCAACCTCATCGCTCTTTGCTACTGCCCCGAGTCAAGGCAAATAGAAGACAGTTCGTTCAGAGGAGTGGTTCCTGACATTCAACGGGAGGTGTTTGCATACATCGTCGCCAGATGCCGCCACTTCTTCAACTACTTAACATTTTAAAATAATTGTCAATATACAATTGACGTAATAAATTTATAATCTGTCTTTCAGCCACGTAACTTGAACTGGTCGAACATATGTATCTAATGATAAAAAAGCGCAACGGAAGGTGACCTTTAGAGACCCGGATATTTTTTCGAAATAAATAAGGTTCAGAATTTTAATAGTAGTTTCTTTTGATTGAAAAGATTGTCTATAATATTCATGAAAAATGTGTTCCGCAAATTAGGTTTGAGGAAAGAGATCGGAACTAAGCTTACAGAATCGTTATTTTTTATATATTTTATCCGCAAGAGAATTACTTTGGTGAGACCTGTAGTTGTCGTTGACAATATGCCGGTCGCAGTTTGTCTGCAGTTACGAGTACATTTGATGAGATTTACTCGCACCAAATTACATTTGAAAACTTTCTTCATCTAAATAAAACGATTAAGTTGCTGACATAGGCGTCATAAACTAGATCTTGTTTGTTTATGTATGGACAAAGATCTACTTTACCGATATCAATGTCGAGAGATGGTGCTCGTATCCTCAGTACACAAACTAGTCTAGTTGGTGCATCGCAACACACCAACGCCACCTCTGACTAGAGCAAACTTGAACCCGACCGTGTCAGAGCAGAAGCTGACGAATCTTTCGGCAGTGCCATGGCGTCATTCCATTTCTGGTGTGATTAAATTGCAATTAGTCGAGTGTCATTTGCTCTTATTTTCTTTAATAATCTTCGTAGGATAACAAAATTAGGAAGGCAAACGTACGAACGCGGATTTGTTATTTTGATTCCTACGTGCTAATTGTCGATTTGTTATTTTGATCAAAATGAAGGCGAGAGAAAAATGGCGTAATGTGATCATATTTCCTTTAAAATTGAAGCTTGAATAAAAAAATAATTGGAAATCGTAAGCAGCGTTGTGATGACTTTTGCGAGACGTGTATTTTTTTGCAGGTCGGAATTTTGTAATGTAAGGCGGGGAGTGAAGGAGGCCTCCTACTCTTCCATACCTCATTTTTCTAAACAAAATAATGAACATGTAAAAAAACGATTGAATTGTTATCTCTCTGCAATTTATCGTTTGTTTTCCCAATTTTAAAATCCCAGCGAGAATGTTAAAGAAAATATGAACAAATGACACCAAGATTGACTGACGGCACGAGGCCGCTGAAAGATCGGTTTGCTATTGCTCCTGCACTGTCGGTTAAAGATGGCGCTTCTTGAAGAGGGAGACCCCCCCCCCCGACGGAGAGGGTCTTGCTAACAACTTATATATTGTTAGCAACCCAAAGTATTGTATACCAACAATCACCTGCTCTATGGAAGTTGACCAGCTTGGAGAATTGACGCTGAGTAGTAATAGTACTAGAATGTGTTCACATAAGAAGAATGACAAATTGTTCTCCTTCAACACGCTGGTCATTCGAGCGCATTTCTTCATCACGTAATTGTTAATGCGCTCCAGAAATTATTTTAGATTATTTTGTCTCTTTAAATGACTACCATGGTATTAAATGAAGCCTAATCTACCGATACAAATAGTAAACAATTTCGATGGCACCTTTAACAGCAAACGTCGCCTTTGCGTTTGCCACGACGATTTTCATTTATGAGACGCCATCAACCAAAACTGGTATAATACTACGTTATTCCTACGACAAAAGATTCATTACCTGTAAAAAAACCTGATGAGTAATTTGATGCCTTCCCCAACAGCCCACTGTCGGCAAAATGTTATCGCAGCCGTGAGTTTGAATGAGGCACTTAACACCACCTGCAGCACCACACTGGCACCACCAACGATAGCGGTCGAAGGGCCAGACAGGGAACCGTTTCCTCTAACGCATCGGCAAATAATGACATAAATGCCCATCGAACACTCGTAGATAGCAAAAATTATGTTTGGGGGGCATTACTGACAAGTTTTATTCTGTATTGAGGAATAGGCTTGCCTCAAGCTAGCTCGATTTCCACATATTGGTGATTAAGTCAACATCTTCCGATATTTGAAGTTGTGCTTCCTATACTTTACTATGCCATCGTTCGTGCAACAACTCTCGAACATTTTTATTGACGAACAATTCGAACTCATCAGAGGATCACTGAATCTAATGGAGTTTTTTAATTCCGCGCCCAGCACTTGGATAAACGCCCAGGGGTGAGCCTTGACGATTAGTTGTGTTCTAAATTGCATGGAGTTTTGGACTGAGTTACAAGTTGTTGTTTGGACAATTTACTGGGCCATTAGAAGGTCATAATTAAAGTACATTTAGAGTACATTCAGAGTACATTTAATATTATTGTGCCACGATGATTATTTGTATCACTTCAAAGAACGAATGGAACTTTCGTCTTTCAAGTTATTTTAGTAAGGTTCATTCAGAAGAAACATGAGCCTAATTATTTTGTATATGAACTCGTACGTTGAGTGATATTTTGCCCTTTGCGTCTTCCATTTTTCTAGTGCATCCTTGGATAGGAGTTTTAATAAATAAACTCAATATTTTTTGTACAAGCCTAAGATTTCATCTATACACTATTCACTGATTCGCCACACATCCGTGTTCTGTGTTTGGCTATTGTTGTGAAGCACCTCGTCACACAGTATCTGACGATAAATAGGTTAGGTTAGGTTAGGTTAGGTTAGGTTAGGTTAGGTTCTGTGTTTGGCTATTGTTGTGAAGCACCTCGTCACACAGTATCTGACGATAAATAGGTTAGGTTAGGTTAGGTTAGGTTAGGTTAGGTTAGGTTAGGTTAGGTTAGGTTAGGTTCTGTGTTTGGCTATTGTTGTGAAGCACCTTGTCACACAGTATCTGACGACAAATAGGTTAGGTTAGGTTAGGTTAGGTTAGGTTAAGTTAGGTTAGGTTCTGTGTTTGGCTATTGTTGTGAAGCACCTCGTCACACAGTAGCTGACGATAAATATGTCGATGAGCACTCTTTGCCACACAGACTAGCGTAACATATCGTGTACATCTGAGTGAGTAACGTGCTACAATTGTGCCATTAAATTGTTAAACTTAAAGTGCCCATGAAGGATTGAAGTGGAGGTAATTCAGTGTTAGTAAAGTTGGAAACCTGAGGTCCAACGAAACCTAATTTAGTGATAGTCCAACCTCTATCCTGTTTGATCGATCTAACTCACCTGAAAGACCTCCAGAGATGCGCCGTAGAGATGTGCGAGTGATGTGTGTGATGCGAGTCGTGTGGCTGGGTGTAAGAGAAAGAGTTACGAGTGGTGAAACGATGAGGTTAAAATGGCGGCCACGCACGAGAGGTCAGTGGGAGCCATGACAGCTCTAGAAAACAGAGAAACACGGTGAAACATGTGGTGAGAAACACGGTGAAACATGTGCTGAGAAACACGGTGAAGCATGTGGTGAGAAACACGGTGAAACATGTGGTGAGAAACACGGTGAAACATGTGGTGAGGAAGGCAAAGAAGATGGCAGATGCTAGATGGCCTGGGCTGTTGCGCGAGAACGTTTAGGAGAGCAAGAAAATGTTCTGGTAACAAGTGCAGCGGTTGAGGAAAGCGGAGACTGGGAAAGAGGAGTTCACGAAAGATGCACAATGTAGGATGTTAATGGTAAAAGGGGATGTTCGGAAGAGATTGGCTGAGTATTTTGAGGATTTCTTGTATGTTGAGGATGTCGGAGAGGCAGACATAGTTGCCGTGGGTGATGCTGTAGAGGAGCCGATTTTGAGTGCGAACAATGTTGCATGTATCACTAAGGCAGAGGTGCAGGAGGCGCTGAAGGAGATGAAAGTCAAGCAAGCCGCAGGTTTGAACCGCGTTGCGGCCGAGGGCCTTACGAGCGGTAGTGTGGGTGTAATTGGGAGGCTAGTACGGCCACTTAATTTGTGTTGTCGGCCAGTATACTCGTGCCTGACCAGCCCGTGCCGGTATACCAGTGCCAGTATACCCTTCCAGTGCACCTGGGCCGGTATTTCCGTGCCGGTACCCCCTACCAGTATTCGCTTGCCGGTTTCACCCTTGCCAGGACACTCTTGAGAGTATACTCTTTCCTGTACACCCGTGCTGGTTTACTCGTGCATGTACACTCGTACCGGCATGCCCGTGCCAGTATACTCGTGCCGGTATACCCGTGCCAGTATGCCCGTACCGGAATGCCCGTGTCAACCAAATCCAGCATCAGAAATCAACTGGCCCGTTCTTTAAATGATCTGCGTACTGGGTCCAATTAGTTACCATTCAAGCATTTTTCTTCTCCTGGCCAACAGTCTGTTTCTGTGTAGAAACTTTGTTCAAAATCTTACTGAACCTGTAATCAAATTTATATTCTGCTTGATTTATGTTCACCCGTAATATAAAAATTGTAAACAGATGTGATAATAAAGTGTTTTAAACTGTTTCAAAGTGTTTCAAAGTTTTCAAAGTGCAGGGTGCTTGCATGTGATTGAACTAATAGAGGAGCTAGTATAAGGAGACTACTTAAATAATGTTTCCACGTAGGACTCTAAAGTAGCCATAGCACTAGTTATCGTCTGTAAAAGGATGACTCTTAAGAACTTCTATAATTGGACGACTCATAACAGTACACGCAAGAACTGTCTGCATGCTGAGCAAAAGGTAGAGTTCATGAGATTGGTTTTCCATGCTCGTTACGTCCATCCGAGTCATTCCAGCTTACATCTGGTGAACCACATCCTAATCTCATCCTTGTTTATTTAAGTAGGTTTCTGAAGTGTAAAATGCCACCTGTTTAACCCAGCACCAATAACTGCGATCAAGTGGCAAGTCCTTACGAGCTATTGCTGCTAGCATTACCGCAGTATATATCTGCACTAGCAGCAGTCCAACAGCTGCTCAGTCATCAGTTAGTGTTAAGCAGATTTACTCTTGCAGAAGTAATAGTCCTTCAGCTATTAAGATCTAGTTAGTTTAGAGCCGTTGTACAGTTGCAGTGGTAACAGTCATACAGCTGTTTAGATCTAGTTAGCAACAGTTTCCCAGCAGTCACGCAGCTGCAGCAGTAGTGCCCACAGCTACTCAGCTGTGGTAAGTTAGGAGAGCGGTCTTCCACCGCTAAATAGATCTGTAGTTTGCTTGCAGTGCACTACTGCTGGGCTACAGAGGAAGTTCAGGTAGTGTTATAGTAGTATATTCCAGTGTAGGAAAGAGTCGTATAGCAATACGGTATAGCATAGGCTGGCCCAATAGTGTTGTATTATAGCTAGCAGGAAAGTAGGACAACATTATCGCCTATTGCCATCAATAGAATTACTTTAACCTAACAGTCATGGAGCTGCTCACTGTCAAAAGGGAATTTAATAAATGTTACGTCCAATAAAATTATATCCCATAAAAGTCGTTGTTCTTCGTGCCGTCCGCTGCTAAGCTCGCGGCTCGATGCCATCTTCTGATTTACATCACCGGCCGATTGCGCAGCTGACTGCAATCTCGTGAAGCACCCATGTCGAGCAGTGCCGCCATCAGGCCACGCCGTGACTGTTCTGGCACTGAGGGGCAGGTCAGTGGCCCTTCGCAAGTAAAAAATATTGACTGCAATGGTAATGCTGTCAATATTGGCTGCAATGGTAATGCTGTCAATATTGGCTGCAATGGTAATGCTGTCAATATTGGCTGCAATGGTAATGCTGTCAATATTGGCTGCAATGGTAATGCTGTCAATATTGGCTGCAATGGTAAGGCTGGCAATATTGGCTGCAATGGTAATGCTGTCAATATTGGCTGCAATGGTAATGCTGTCAATATTGACTGCAATGGTAATGTTGTCAATATTGACTGCAATGGTAATGCTGTCAATATTGGCTGCAATGGTAATGTTGTCAAAATTGGCTGCAATGGTAATGCTGTCAATATTGTTTGCAATGGTAATGCTGTCAATATTGGCTGGAATGGTAATGCTGTCAATATTGGCTGCAATGGTAATGCTGTCAATATTGGCTGCAATGGTAATGCTGTCAATATTGACTGCAATGGTAATGCTGTCAATATTGGCTGCAATGGTAATGCTGTCAATTACGAGTTGAAGGCGAATTTTTGGCGGGAGGAGGGCTGGCCGCCGGTCAAAATCGGGCGAATGGTAAGTTGTCCGATTCCACGTCTCCTACGTTCGCCATATTCAGATTATTGTCGCGGGTTTCAACGATAAATTCATTTTAGGCAACAGAAAGTTAGCCCAAGGCAGATTGTGTTATTATTGGGATGAATTGCAGGCGTGCAAGTCTCGCCTTACTTGTGTCTGGATGAATATTAAAAGGGACGCAGAGGTAACTCCACACTTTCAAACGACAAGTCGTAATTACTCACCTTGAAGAGGAAATTGCCCAAGACCTTCCCTTGTTCAGTCTCTGGGATAATGTAGTAGAAAAAAGTTTACTGCCCGCACCAGCACTTTATCTTGGATTCGACTTTATCCGAGAAAACAATATTGAAGCGTGAATGGGCATCCTAGGGGCTCAGCCCTATAATTGCAGGACTGCGTGAATCCAGCTACCTTCCGACATGTTTTCATCTGGCGTGAGCTGTCTTGAAGTAAATGCGTGTTTTCACGATCAATAAAAAAATGTTCCTCAATGAAAGGTTCTTTTGAAAAATAAAAACGCCTGCTGACTCATTGGCAGTTCATTCAATTTAACTTATAACATAGAGCTTTGATTATTCATAAGATTTATTATCACTTTGCAATTTGTCAACTGCTCTTACTCTAATCCGATTGAAAGAGGTCCGTTCAAAGAAGTTGTACACAACTTCGTATTGGCACACTCTAATCCGATTGAAAGAGGTCCGTTCAAAGAAGTTGTACACAAATTCGTATTGGCACTTAGAGATCGGTTGATGCAACATCGCTAATTACTTCCCATTGTCAAATGATTATCAATATAAAAATCACAAAAAATATTGACAGCCGTCACTAAGCAACGTAACTTGCAACGATCCAACAAATATGCATACGTGATGAAAAAATGTGATGAGTGTTCACGTTTACTTCCTTAAAATATGAAGTTTAATGACTGCAAACTCTTATAAATTGACAAACAAAATTGCACACTTTCAAAGAGTGACAACATGCAATTTAACAACTGAAGTGCGGACTTAAAAAATGAGCACTTGTTTACAATGTCGCGTGAGACATTGCTCAAGAAGTGCAATGTCGCGTGAGACATTGCTCAAGAAGTGCAATGTCGCGTGAGACATTGCTCAAGAAGTGCAATGTCGCGTGAGACATTGCTCAAGAAGTAAATAAATGAACATTCTTCTAGCCTGACAACGGCGAATAGAAATAATTATCGACAGTGGGTTGCAAAATCAGAGGCATGAAATCACGGATGTGCAAATAAATGTACGCCGCACGATTACACAGGCTTCTATAGTCAAAGTTTGAGTACTCACGTCAATGCTGTACATGTCTGGAATGTGCTCTCAGGTTACCTGAAAACCCGAAAGAATATTTCATTATTTAAAAAGCGTACATCATATCTTTCTGAAAAGATAAACGTAACTTGGGTTCATTCAGGTCTAAATCATTTAAATTGATTTGATAGAAACGAAAATTATATATTAGAGAGCTCTCTTGCTTTGTAAGGTTTTATAGCTATTAGCATCACCTATTTGGGAACATGAGTCTCGGGGGGCTATTTGTGACATTTGGTTGAATATTTCGTTAAATAAAAGTTTTTAATGTTATTCTTTCTTATATTAGAAGGCTTTGAATGTTTAGTTTCGAAAATGAATAGACCTTGAAACAGCTTCCACTACACGCCGACTTTTTATCTTGAAGTTGCTGAGCTCTGCGCACTGCGACGACAAGGAAAAAGCTACAAATATGTCAGCAACAAAGATGGCATCAGCTATCAGAAACACTTGGCGGCCGTGTTAAATATTATAATGCCGTAGCACCGTGCAATACGCAAAACATGGTATTTTCTCCTTGGTATACATGCTCTTTTACTAGACTGATAAATCTCAGTTAGATTGAAAGCAATGGAATTGTAATATATTATAACTGGAGTGTTGTCATGTATTTATTTCCCTTTCAAAAACAACGGCAACTACCACTCACTGTGTTAATGCAACCGTTGCTGCACCAGTAAGTTGTCTTGCCTTAGCACTGATTATGTCTCTCCGAGTATTGTGTATTTCACCGTTCAAACATCTCCAATTCAGTGCCGTGCTAAGCCTCTGATCGGCTTCTCCACATTGGCGACCAACAGTTACAAGCCTTATACAGCCCTCGTCTATTGTCAAATCAAATCAAACCAAAACATTTGTGACAGTAACACATGAATAAAACAAAAGTTAACAACAAGCCCTTGCTGACTCAGTTAACACATACCGTACTCTGTGTACTACATATGTCCTTCATATGCTCTGTACTTCTCGTATTATAAACGATATGTTCCTTGTACTCCACGTACTGTTTACTCCATGTACTATTCACTTCATCTACTCTTTACTCCGTGTATCCTTTACTCCGTGTATTCTTTCCCCAATGTGTTTATACTCGATTTACTCTATAATCCATGTACTCTTTACTCCATGTACTCTTTACTCCATGTACTCATTACTTCATGAAATTTTCACCTCACGTACTGTCTACTCCATGTTCTCTTTACTTCATGAAACTTTTACCCCACGTACTGTTTATTCCATGTACTCTTTACTCCATGTACTCTTTTTTCGTGTATTCTTTATTCCATGCACTCTTTAATCCATGTACTTTCTACTTCATGTAATTTTCACCCAATGTACTCTTTCCTCCATGTACCCTCTGCTCCACGTGTTCTTAAATCCATGTAATCTTTACTCCATGTACTTTTTACTTTAGGTACTCATTAATCCATGTACTCTATACTAAATGTACTCTGTGTACTCTTTATTCCGAATGCTCTGTACTGCAAGAATTCTGTACTCAGTGTACTTTGTATCCAATGTACTCAGAACTTCACGTATTCTGTACTCCATGCATTCAGTACTCCATGTACTCAGTACTCCATGTACTCAGTACTCCATGTACTCAGTACTCCATGTACTCAGTACTCCATGTACTCAGTACTCCATGTACTCTGTTCTCCGTGTACACTGTACTCCACGTACTCGAGACTGCATGAACTCTGTCCTCTCTGTCCTACTGGCATTCTGTACTCAGGAGCGTCAGTACTCTGTGTAGTCTGCACTTTCCTTGGTTTGTACTCAGTGTAGTCTGCACTCAGTGTAGTCTGTTCTATTAGTTCTGTATTTCCTTCATCCCCTGTCGCTCCCGGCTTTGTTCTGGTCCTCCCCTTCTCCCTGGCCGGCCTCTTCAGGCAGTCCCTTGTGTCCCCCAGCAGCGGTGACGGCATTTGTCAGCGGCCGAGGCCCGAACGCCCACGAGATCCTATGGCGATATTTGTAAAAAAAACTCCGGCAAAAGACGAATTTCTGGCCGGCAAGCCCGAGTTATCCGAGGAAATAGACTGGTGGACGGAGCTTTGGATTCCAACTAAAACTTTTGGACGATAATCTATCGAATGGTTTGTCATCATAATCCATGTTTAAGTGGTAGCTGATCACGATTCGGTGAGGGCACGAGCCACGCCTTCCATCAGCCTAAATTTGTATTAGATTTTCCCTAATCGGAGCTAATGGATTGCTGAGCTCATTAGGATCGACTTGCAATGAACAATTCACTGCTTTCGTACTGATTGCATTAGTAATAAAGAGAGTCAACCGGCAGCAGTAGTTTTCAGAAACGTTTATTTAAACATATATTAATATAT
>SDVV010018334.1:0-13782 GCA_016164225.1 Gammarus roeselii
TATATATATACATATAAAAACGCATTTTGACTGCAATAATGCAGCGATTATCCCATTATTTTATTGATGTGTGACTGCGTGATTATCTTTTACGGTGTATTTCAATTTTATTCCTGATTTATGTCGTCCATTCACCCCTTTGATGTCGTACATTGTTTAAGACCCATCTTTATAATGATAGCACATTTCGATTTCCCGAACATGTTCTCTTGACTTGAGATGAGCTCTGGCCAATTCGAATTTAATTTCAGTTTTCGCGAATTCAAATAGTGAACCTGAAAATGTAGCTTCATGTGTATTATTGGAAAATTGAAACTCATTGCCGGATGATGGAAATGAATTAGTTACTAAAATATAAAAAGCGTTAAACAGGCTATTTTTATATTGGTGATCTGGGGGAATCGGTTTTAAATTCAACTAAACATGTCGAAAAAGCTGAGAAAAATATCAACTCCGTTTTTCATTTTTATTTTCCTATTTGACTGCACCATTTGCGAAGTAACCGACTCGTGGCGGTTGATTCTCTTCAGTTCGAATACACGCAATCTCTGCACGTCGTGATGCCTCCAAGCCGGTGTGGCAATAACCCTTCACGACACGCGAATGCTGGGGCCAACTTACAATAAGGAAGCAAAGTTTGTGTTAACTAAAGACAGCGTCTCTCTGTGGACAATACCTGCACATTCACTTTCCAAGGAGAAGCAACTGAGCTGCAAACTAGGATGACTGCATACTGATAGTTTTACTTTATTGCTTCGCCGAACAAATGCAGGCTGGTTATACGACCATAATATCATACTCATCTAAACTCAACCCATTCCTCCCTAACAATTCTCGCTGTCGTGAGCACACAGCACACATCTGAGCACATCCAGTGACTCATCAGTGCGGTTGACATCAGTGGAACTCTACATCATCGGGGAGACGTCTTGCGAATAATTATTAGAAATTTGTGGTAGTAGAACGTGGCAGGTTCAACATATTACTTGTCGTTGAACGTCAATCTATTCCTTTAGAGTTGAGGATTGGGGTCTCGGGTCTTCGTCAATAACCACTGAGACTCACGTTTGAGTCCTGGTGTTGAACAAATATGATTACTTACTGACACTGTTTTATGTTAGCGAAAAGAGTACCGATTCTAGGAAATTAGTCATGAAGTACACCACACTGAACACAGCCACATAACCATACCTTAGAATGCGCTCACACTGTAAACAAATTCACCAGTAAAAATCTGCAAGTACCGGCAATTCTGGCGCCGGCACTTGACGTTTCCTCAAGGAAATCGGGTGTTTGCATCGGAAACATGATTTGCTGTTCCATGGAGAGATCGTCCTGTGTACAGAATTACACCGGCGATGTGTGGTTTCTTGCATGGTTTCGCAAGTTTACTGTCCGGCTCCACTAGATTATTTTCTTTACATTTCCACACGCACAATGGTAAGGGGCATTCCGAAACCCACCACATCGGATAATGAAGGGAAGGGAAAGCGATTGGAAATAGTTAGAATTGGGGCCGAACAGCTGTTATGAATATGGTGGATAAAGTGATTCATTATATTAAACATTTCAATTACGGGTCAAACTGAAGAAAATATAAATAACGAGTCAGTGATCGTTAATTATTTCTTATAATATTCAGGAAGATGGAATACCTGGAAAGTAAGTTGTTTGCACAAAACAGTCTGAAATGCATTTCAATACAAAATGATCGACTACTCATTTGCTCTGTAATTTAGTCAGATTCCACAGTAACGGAAAATTCGTTCCCATAAATAACGTTATTCTGACAAATTCCAGGGATTGCCTACGCAAAATATAGAACTCAAAAGGGAACGAAATAAAACGTGAGGAAACGGATTATGAAGTTAATCATCGTTTGATATGAAGTGTGTTGGCCGTACACTAGCAAAAAATAATGAGCAAATTCTGTTTAAAATGCAGAGAGCAATGAAGGGAATTGGTCGGGGCGAACACACAACTTACCTGAGTACACGCCCAAGGCAATGATCGAGTATTGGTTCTGAGGAGGTGGATCTGATTCATCTCGCCCATCTGCGAAGAGACGGAGAAGCCGTGGTTAATGAGCTGGTTACAATTTACAGTAGCGAAGGAAAATTCGTTCAGTGTTAATCCATGCATCAAAGAAGCACACGACGTTTTCTCAGCGACTGATTCAAATTCCTGTTCATGTAAACATATCTTCGGTAAGAATTTATGAAACGTAATTGTCGGTGTTTGGCGAAAGGTCAGCGTTTAAGGTTTCAAATCATCTTTCTTCTTTAACGATTATTGTTTTGCGTATGAACAGAAAATGAACGAGCGGTAGAGAATGACATATGTATGACCATATTAAACTGGGAGTAGAGAGTTGAATGTCACGTTAACAAAACAAGCGAACATATTAAACTGCTAGTAGAGAGTTGAATGTCACATGAACACAACAAGCGAACATATTAAACTGAGAGTAGAGAGTGGAATGTCCAAAGAACACAACAAGCGAACATATTAAACTGAGAGTAGAGAGTCTAATGTCACATCAACACACCAAGCGAACATATTAAACTGAGAGTAGAGAGTGGAATGTCACATGAACGCAACAAGCAAACATATTGAACTGAGAGTAGAGTTAAATGTCAAATGAACACAACAAGCGAACCTATTAAACTGAGAGTAGAGAGTGGAATGCCAAATGAACACAACAAGCGAACCTATTAAACTGAGAGTAGAGAGTGGAATGTCAAATGAACACAACAAGCGAACCTATTAAACTGAGAGTAGAGAGTGGAATGTCAAATGAACACAACAAGCGAACATATTAAACTGAGAGTAGAGAGTGGAATGCCAAATAAACACAACAAGCGAACATATTAAACTGAGAGTAGATAATGGAATGTCTTATGAACACAACAAGCGAACATATTAAAGTGAGACTAGAGGAAGGAATGTCACATGAACACAACTAGCGACCGTAAGAGTGATGAACATATTAAACTCTGAGAAGTGGAATGTCACATGAACACAACAAGCGAACATATTAAAATGAGATTAGAGAGTGGAATGGTAAAAGAACACAACAGGCGAACATATTAAACTGAGAGTAGAGAGTGGAATGTCGCATGAACACAACAAGCAAACATATTGTACTGAGAGTAGTGAGTGGAATGTCCCATGAACACATCAAGCGAACATATTAAACTGAGAGTAGAGAGGGAAATGCCACATGAACGCAACAAGCGAACATATTAAACTGAGAGTAGAGAGTGGGATGTCAAATGAACACAATAAGCGAACATATTAAACTGTGAGTAGTGAGTGGAATGTCTTATGAACACAACATGCGAACATATTAAACTGAGAGTAGAGAGTCTAATGTCACATCAACACACCAAGCGAACATATTAAACTGAGAGTAGAGAGTGGAATGTCACATGAACACAACAAGCGACCGTAAGAATGATGAACATATTAAACTGAGAATAGAGATGGAATGTAACATGAACACAACAAGCGAACATATTAAACTGAGAGTAGCAAGTGGAATGTCACATGAACGCAACAAGCAAACATATTGAACTGAGAGTAGAGTGAAATGTCACATGAACACAACAAGCGAACATATTAAACTGAGAGTAGAGAGTGGAATGTCAAATGAACACAACAAGCGAACATATTAAACTGAGAGTAGATAGTGGAATGCCGAATAAACACAACAAGCGAACATATTAAACTGAGAGTAGTTAATGGAATGTCTTATGAACACAACAAGCGAACATATTAAAGTGAGATTAGAGAGTGGAATGGTAAAAGAACACAACAGGCGAACATATTAAACTGAGAGTAGAGAGTGGAATGTCGCATGAACACAACAAGCAAACATATTGAACTGAGAGTAGTGAGTGGAATGTCCCATGAACACATCAAGCGAACATATTAAACTGAGAGTAGAGAGGGAAATGCCACATGAACGCAACAAGCGAACATATTAAACTGAGAGTAGAGAGTGGGATGTCAAATGAACACAACAAGCGAACATATTAAACTGTGAGTAGTGAGTGGAATGTCTTATGAACACAACAAGCGAACATATTAAACTGTGAGTAGAGGAAGGAATGTCACATGAACATAACAAGCGACCGTTAGAATTATGAACGAATTAAACTGAGAGTAGAGAGTGGAATGTCACATGAACACAACAAGCGAACATATTAAACTGAGAGTAGAGAGTGGAATGTCACTTGAACACAACAAGCGAACATATTAAACTGAGAGTAGAGAGTGGAATGTCCCATGAATGCAACAAGCGAACATTTTAAACTGAGAGCAGAGAGTGGAATGTCACATGAACACAACAAACGACCATATTAAACTGAGAGTAGAGAGTGGAATGTCATATGAACACAACAAGCGAACATAATAAACTGAGAGTAGAGAGTGGAATGTCTCATAAACACAATAAGCGAACATGTTAAACTGAGAGTAGAGAGTGGAATGTCACATGAACGCAACAAGCAAACATATTAAACTGAGATTAGAGAGTGGAATGTCACATGAACACAACAAGCGAACATATTAAAATGAGAGTGGAGAGTAGAATCTCATATGAACTCAACAAGCAAACATATTAAACTGAGAGTTGAGAGTGGAATGTCACATGAACGCAACAAGCGAACATATTAAACTGAGAGTAGAGAGCGGAATGTCTTATGAACACAAGAGGCGAACATATTAAACTGAGAGTAGAGGAAGGAATATCACATGAACACAACAAGCGACCCTTAGAATGATGAACATATTAAACTGAAATTAGAGAGTGGAATGTCACATGAACACAACAAGCGAACATATTAAACTGAGAGTAGGGAGTTTAATGCCACATGAACACAACAAGCGAACATATTTAACTGAGAGTAGAGAGTAGAATGTCACATGAACACATGAAGCGAACATATTAAACTGAGAGTAGAGAGTGGAATGGCACATGAACACAACAAGCGAACATATTAAACTGAGTGTAGAGAGTGGAATGGCACATGAACACAACAAGAGTAGAGAGGGTAGGAGTGGAATGTCACATGAACACAACAAGCAAATATCTTATATTGAGAGTAGAGAGTGGAATGTCACAAGAACGCAACAAGCGAACATATTAAACTGAGAGTAGAGAGTGGAATGTCCCATGAACACCACAAACAAACATATTAAACTGAGAGTAGATAGTGGAATGTCACATGAACTCAACAAGCGAACATAGTCAAGTGAGAGTAGAGAGTGGAATGTCACAGGAACACAACAAGCAAACATATTAAACTGAGAGTAGAGAGTGGAATGGCACATGAACACAACAAACTAACATATTAAACTGAGAGTAGAGAGTGGAATGTCACATGAACACAACAAGCGAACATATTAAACTGAGAGAAGAGAATGAAATATCACATGAACACAACAAGCGAACATATTAAACTGAGAGTAGAGAGTGGATTTGCATATGAACATAACAAGCGAACATATTACACTGAGAGTAGAGAATGGAAATTTCGCATGAACACAAAAGCGAACATATTAAACTGAGAGTAGGGAAGGGAATGTCACATGAACACAACAAGCGAACATATCAAACTGAGAGTAGAGAGTGCAATGTCACATGAACGTAACAAGTGAACCTATCAAACTGAGAGTAGAGAGTGGAATGTCACATGAACACAACAAGCGAACATATTAAACTGAGAGTAGATTGGAATGTCACATGAACACAACAAGCGATCGTTAGAGTGGTGAACCTATTAAACTGAGAGTAGGGAAGGGAATGTCACATGAACACAACAGGCGAACATATCAAACTGAGAGTAGAGAGTGCAATGTCACATGATCGTAACTAGTGAACATATTAAACTGAGAGTAGAGAGTGGAATGTCACATGAATACAACAGGTGAACATATTAAACGGAGAGTAGCGAGTGGAATGTCAAATGAACACAACAAGCGTACATATCAAACTGAGAGTAGTGAGTGGAATGTCTCATGAACGCAACAAGCGAACATGTTACACAGAGAGGAGAGAGTGGAATGCCACATGAACACAATAAGCGAACATATTAAACTGATAGTAGGGAGTGGAATATCTCATGGACACGACAAGCGAGCATATCACACTGAGAGTAGAGAGTGGAATATCACATGAACGCAACATGCGAACATATTAAACCGAGAGTAGAGAGTGGAATGTCACATGAACATAACAAGCGAACACATAAAACTGAGAGTAGAGAGTGGAATGTCACATGAACATAACAAGCGAATATATTAAACTGAGAGTAGAGAGTTAAATGTTACATGAACACAACAAGCGAACATATTAAACTGAGAGTAGAGAGTGGAATGTCACATGAACATAACAAGCGAACATACTAAACTGAGAGTAGAGAGTGGAATGTCACATGAACATAACAAGCGAATGTATTAAACTGAGAGTAGAGAGTTAAATGTTACATGAACACAACAAGCAAACATATTAAACTGAGAGTAGAGAGTGGGATGTCACATGAACATAACAAGCGAACATATCAAACTGAGAGTGGAGAGTGGAATGTCACATGAACATAACAAGCGAATATATTAAACTGAGAGTAGAGAGTTGAATATCACATCAACATAACAAGCAAACATATCAAACTGAGAGTAGAGAGTGGAATGTCACATGAACATAACAAGCGAATATATTAAACTGAGAGTAGAGAGTGGAATGTCACATGAACATAACAAGCGAATATATTAAACTGAGAGTAGAGAGTGGAATGTCACATGAACTTAACAAGCGAACATATCCAACTGAGAGTAGAGAGTGGAATGTCACATGAACATAACAAGCGAACATATTAAACTGAGAGTAGAGAGTTGAATGTCACATGAACACAACAAACGAACGCATTAAACTGAGAGTAGAGAGTGGAATGTCACATGAACATAACAAGCAAACATATTAAACTGAGAGTAGAGAGTGGAATGTCACATGAACGCAACAAGCCAACGTTAGAGTTTTGTATGCCATGAATATGTCAAGCAAATGGCAAAACGAAGGGACGGCCTATTTATGGTGGACGAACACACAAAATTGTACACAAACTAGAGTAAATGAACTACTCATATGATGGAATAAACTTGCATGTTAGAATATAATACCACAGAGGCGTCTACCGTTAGCAATTACAGACACTTACGTCATAAATTGCAGTGTCATTCACAACCATCCACGTTATATCAACAGCTCTTCAGTGTTATCCACAACCATCCACGTTATATCAACAGCTCTTCAGTGTTATCCACAACCATCCATGTTATATCGGCAGCTATTCAGTGTTATTCACAACCATCCATGTTATATCTACAGTTCTCCTTATAGTGTACCAACTTTCAAAAAAATGTAGCACATCCTCACTTACTGTATAGGCTTCACCTGTCACTACCATCCTCTGTCACGACTTTCCCCTTTCACGGGTCTACCTTGTCATGACCCTCCTGATCACTACATTACCCTGTCAAACCCTCCTTAATCACCGCCCTCCCCTATCACAACCCTTCCCTGTCACAATCCTCCCTATTCACAGCACTCCCTTGTCACATTCCTCCCTCGACACGACTGTCCCCTGTCATGACCTTCCCTGTCACGAATCATCGCCACGACCCTCCCGAATCACGGCCCAGTCTTGTCCCAACCCTCAGCTGTCACGACTCTCCGCTGCTATGGCCCTCTCTGTAACGCCTCTTCCTTGTCCCAACCCTCAGCTGTCACGACTCTCCGCTGCTATGGCCCTCTCTGTAACGCCTCTTCCTTGTCCCAACTCTCACCTGCCACGACCCAACTCTGTTATGGCCCTCCCTTATCCCGACCGACCCCTGTCAAGACCCTCCCCTGCCACGACCTAACCCTGTCACGACCCTCCCCTGTCACGACCCTCTCCTGTCACGGCCCTACCCTGTCCCGACCCTCCTCTGTCACGACCCTCTCCTGTCACGGCCCTTCCCTTTCCTTACCTTCAGTGTTGTTTCTTCCCTCCTGACGCTGCGCATGAAATTATTTAAAGGAAAGCAGCCCGTAGCGTGGCTCAACGAACGGATGGGAGGACGACTTATAAATAAGAGCAAATCCTTACATTTACAAGCTTTTGGGAGTAGCGAATGGAGGGGGTCAGAGGGAGCTCCCAGTGGATGCACCGGGGGCTCAGAGCTGGAGCGGGAGAGGTTTATGAACCACCAAGGTATGAGAGAAGTTGTTGATACATGGATGAAGTAACAAATGCTTCTACAGTCAGATCAAGGAGTTAATGTCAGATGATTTTACCGGCAGCAGCGTACAGTTGCAGCACCCCCTCCCCCATGCCTCTACAGTCGGACCAGGGAGTTTATGTCAGATGATTTCACCGGCAGTAGTGTACAGTTGCAGAATCCCCCCCCTCCCTCCCTGTGCCTCTACAGTCGGATCGGGGAGTTAATGTTCGATGGTTTCACCGGCAGCAGCGTACAGTTGCAGCGAGCCCCCCTCCCCATAACGTGCATTCAACTAAATGCCCCTTCCCGTCGACGGACATTCTAGAACAATCTCTCGGCACTCCTCGTTAACATTTGGATATCCTGCAGACGCTCAGCAAATGTTCAAGTTGAAAATTTATTTGATCACGGAAACCCCTTCCCTTGAAGATAATTTTTCCCCTAATTAACGAAAACGGTTTTACCAAAAATGTTCGTTATGTGGAGAAATTACTGGACATTTCTGGGCTACGCCGTTTACGTCACTCAACATGTTGAAGATAGTGGTTTGGGTGTTCCAGATATAAATTTGTTCCTGATGATAATGCACACGCACTTCACTGACAGCATAAATTGCAGATCACCATGGTGCGACTGACGGCAAAGTTCGCCAATTCTGTGAGTCAGGCAGAATTTTCTAGACATTGATCGCTTCTTTCAGTGTACGTTTAATCAGACCAAAATAAATATTCAAGCCGCCATCCTTTGATCTCTTGTACCTAATGTGACCTACGTTTGACCTAGTGTAACCTAGTGTGACCTACGTTTTTAGAAAAGTTTTCATTTTGTTATGGGATACGCATCAATATTTTTATTAGGATCCTGATCCTAAGTGTTCAAGGTCCAGTTGTGATGCCAGAAAGTGGCTCCTCCGGGCGACTGCAGTGCAAAGATGCTGGTGTCGTGTAACTTGAAGTGTTTGTCAGGATACAGGATCAAATTACATCTTCAAAGTAATTGGTCAACAATCATCACCTGAAAACTGGCTAGCGTATGGAAATTGTTGGAAATTGTATCTAGACGCAGTGTCGTGCCTGGCACAGCACGATACTGTATCTAGACGCAGTGTCGTGCCTGGCACAGCACGATACTGTATCTAGATGCAGTGTCGTGCCTGGCACAGCACTATACTGTATCTAGATACAGTGTCGTACCTGGCATAGCACGACACTGTGTCTAGATGCAGTGCCGTGGCCGGCACAGTACGACACTGTATCTAGATGCAGTGTTGTGCCTGGTGCAGTACAAAACTGTACCTAGATACAGAGTCGTGCCCAGCACAGCACGAAACTGTGTCTAGATGCGGTTTCGTGACCAGCACATCCCGAAACTGTATCTCGATGCAGTGTCGTGCCTGACACAGCACGAGACTGTCTCTACTAGATGCAGTGTCGTGCCCAGCACGGCACTAAACTGTGTCTAGATGCAATGTCGTGCCCAGCACAGCACGAAACTGTCTCTAGATGCGATGTCGTGCCCATCACAGCACGAAACTGTATCTCGATGCAGTGTCGTGCCCTGCACAGCACAAAAATGTATCTAGATGCGGTGTCGTTTTCGGCTCAGTAAGAAAATGTATCTAGATGCAGTGTCGTGCCTGGCACAGCACGAAACACTTTCTAGATGCAGTGTCATGCCTAACACAGCACGAAACTGTATTTAAATGCAATGTCGTGCCAAGCACAGCATGAAACTGTATCTCAATGCAGTGTCGTGCCCAGCACAGCATGAAACTGTATCTAGATGCAGTGACGTACCCAGCACAGCACGAAACTGTATTTACCCGCAGTGTCGTGTCCAACACAGCACGAAACTGTATCTAGATGCGGTGTCGTGCCCTTCACTGCACGAAACCGTTTCTAGAGACAGTGCCGTGCCCAACAGTACACAAAACTGTATTTAGATTCAGTGTCGAGCCCAACACCCCATGCAACTGTATCTTGATCCACTTTCTTGCCTTACACAGCACCTAACTTTATTTGGATACACAGTCGTGCCCATCACTGCACGAAACTGTATCTAGAAACCCTTTCATGCCCAACACAGTGCAAAACTGTGTCTAGATACACTGTGATGCCCAACACTGCACGGTGTATGCAGGGACCAATATAATCTCTTGCCCGCTGTAACGCAGCGGAACAGACTCCATTTGGAAGACTCGTAGCAACTCCTTGGAAACAGGCTTGGCCTTCCTGTCCCAAGGCAACAAGCTGAAGGAAACAGGAAACATCCCTGGAACGAGAGAGCCCGACCAACTTCTCTGCTGTGCTTCCTCAGCAGCTATAAAAAGTGCGCTCTCGTGTTCAAAAGACGGGCTTCTCTTCAATTGCGAGGGGTGTCCTGCAACGCTGAGCTGTGGCTACTTTCACTGCTCGGGACTTGAAGAATGATGTGATCGAGAATGACTGGCGGACTGAGAGGACGTCCCGTTGAAGAGCATACGGATGGGTGACAACAAATAAATAAGATTTCCTGATGAAAACATTTACGACGATGTGCAAGCCTGTACGTTGCTTAAAAAAGGCAGATGCAATAAGCAGATGCGCGGGTTATTGGTCAAATACCATAAAAAGTTGATTGGTGAATAATCTTATGGACGAGAAAATTCCTTATGGAATAAATTGCTTTTGCAAGACAGTGTGTGGCTCGATAAGCAATCCGACCAAGGATCCTCTACGACGCTGACCTGGCTCGGCCGTCAAGCTCTAGTAACTTTCCTGAAAACATTTCCAGCACGGGATGTCATGACCAAGGAAATGTCCCCAGTAGAAGGATTCTGTCACACTGTACTAGCCCTTTTTGTGCCGCCAAAAGGAAATGTCTCCAGTAAAGGGATTCTGTCGCACTGTACCAAACCCTCTCGTGCCGCTGAAGGGAAAGGTCTCCAGTAACGGGATTCTGTAGCACTGTAAGAACCTATTTTGGGCCGCCCAAAAAAAAAGGCACCAGTAAAGGGATTCTGTCGCACTGTACAAACCCCTTTTGTGCCGCCAAAAGGAAATGTCCCCGGTAAAGGGACTCTGTCGCACTGTACGAACCTCTTTTGGGCCGCCAGAAGGAAATGTCCGCAGTTAAGGGGTTCTGTCGCACTGTACAAACCCCTTTTGGGCCGTCAATAGGAAATGTCCCCAGTAAAGGGATTCTGTCGCAATGTACGAACTCCTTTTGTGCCGCCAAAAGAAAATGTTCCCAGTGAAGGGATTCTGTCGCACTGTACGAACCCCTCTCGTGCCGCCGAAAGGAAATGTCCCCAGTGAAGGGATTCTGTCGTACTGCACCCACCCCTCTCGTACCGCCGAAAGGAAATGTCCCCAGTGAAGGGATTCTGTCGCACTGTACGAACCCCTTAGTGATCCTGAAAGGAAATGTCCCCAGGAAAGGGATTCTGTCGCACTGTACAAACCACTTTTTGGCCGACGAAAGGAAATGTCTTCAGCAATTGTATTCTATCGCACTGTACGAACTGCGTTTGTGTCGCCAAAAAGAAATGTCGCCCGTAAAGGTATTCTGTCGCATTGTAAGAACCATTCTGTGCCGCCGAAAGGATTTGTCTTCAGTAAAAGTATTCTGTCGCACTGTACGAACCCCTTATGTGCCGCCGAAAGGAAATGTCTGCAGTAAAGGTATTTTGTCGCTGTGTACGAACCCCTTTTTTGCTGCCAAAGAGAAATGTCTCCAGTAAAGGTATTCTGTCGCACTATACAAACCCTTCTCGTGCCGCCGAAAGGAAATGTCTCCTATAAAGGTATTCTGTCGCACTGTACGAACCCCTTATGTGCCGCCGAAAGGAAATGTCTCCAGTAAAGGTATTCTGTCGCTTTGTACGAACCCCATTTTGCTGCCGAAGAGAAATGTCTCCAGTAAAGGTATTCTGTCGCACTGCACGAACCCTTCTCGTGCCGCCGAAGAGAAAATTCTCCAGCAAAGGGATTTTGTCGCACTGTACGAACCCGCTCGTCCTATCGAAAGGAAATGTCCCCAGTAAAGGGAGTCTTGTGTACGGGTGGTTGGGTTTTAAAGCTGCCTGAGCGCAAGAGTTTGATGGTGGTGGAGAGGATACTAGCTGCTGCTGCTGCTGCTCCAGGCCCAGGCAGACGGAGTGATGCCTGATCCTACAGTGCGTGTATTAATTTCCAAGAACAAGCCGCTGCTCACCAATAACGGTATATCTCGTCATGTTTGTAACGCGTCTGCTACACGACCGAATGAGCAGCGCAGTGGAGTGATTGGTTGAAGCATTAGTCCCCACCACTGGCATTTCCAGATATAAATTGAAAGATAATAAATGTCCTGAACGCCCAGCTTCCCCGATACAAAATTATTACTAAGCCGTCCCCAGTTTTGTAGCTAAGAGCCAGAAAATGAGATTTAACCTACCGTCCTGCACAAGGAAAATTAATTAATTGCCTCACTTTTATTATGTATTGTTTTAAACCTTTTCAACGGACGGTGTGTTAAGTCACTTGCTCGAATATAAAATGAGAGTTCATTATTGAATGGAATGTTAACGAAGCTACACAAACGTGATGAAGGTTTCATCAGGGGTCATGCAACACATGTAGTATATGGGTACTGTTAAATGGTCTTCCTCGAATACGATTAACTATTACATAGCCATAGCCCTTAAGACTATAGAAGACCTTTTCAACCCCACTCCCCCTCCATCTCTACAAACTTTCCTTCCTATAGAAGGAAGGCAAAATTTTATTATGACACTTTTTTTATAAGTAGAGATACCGAAGCGAAAAAAAATCACGAAATGCCTTAAGTGTTTCTTATAATGAACTTTATAAAATACCATTATTCACAATTCATTCAATCGTTCATTCTCGTATGGAACCGTAAGCATAATTAAATCTAAAGCTCAGCCGCTAACGAGTTTTCTTTTTTAAACTTTATTTATTCCTAAGACTGTACGTCTTTTGGCCACTCCTGTTATAATATGTAGACCTTCAGTTTCTCAGTGCGTGAGAAACTGGTTTAGGTCCGACCACTCTTGTTTGGATAACTTAATAGAAAACCTGTTCTGTATATATTTCCAAGGCACTCTAAAGTGTTTCTTGTTGCGAACAGCGACTCCACCAGATTGTGTGACCTCCCTGATGAATGTTATGCGATAGCTGAGCGCGCCCTGTAATTACTCAGCCTTCTGAGGGTGGTCGCAGCACACAGATATCCAAGAAATGTGAGACGGAGTCCACAATTTTATATAACGGTTAAATCACATGAGTGCCAATAAGGCACGAGGTACCAGGATGGCACGCTCCTCAGAGTTTAGCAGACTATAGAGCTGTTTTCTCATTGGAGAGTTCTACCCTAACACATAAACCAAAGTACGCCCCCTTCAGGGAGATTTTCGGCAGTTGGGTGAGGTTGGGAATTGAGGCATCACATCATAACCAGACAGCAAGACGGGAGGTGAGCTCCATTAGAGCAGCGACTCATTTTGGTTATCCCTGTTGTACACTTGTGGCA
>SDVV010018335.1:0-13782 GCA_016164225.1 Gammarus roeselii
GCCTGAATGATAAAGGGGACATCAAATAGATATAATTTTCTGGAAGGGCTCCGTTGGGTTGACCGGAATGAGAATAGGGACATCAACTAGATCCTATTCCATGGAATGGCCCCTTTGGGTTTGCCGGAATGAGGATAGGGACAACAAATAGATCCTCTTTCTTGGAATGACACCGGAGGGTTGGCTGGAATGAGAAAAGGGACAACAAATAGATCATCTTACCTGGAATGACTCCGTTGGGTTGGCCGGAATGGGAATAGGGACATCAACTAGATCCTATTGCCTGGAATGGCTCCAGTGAATCGGCTGGAATGAGAATTGGGACATCAACTAGATCCTATTTCGTTGTATTGGCTCCTTGGTTTGACCGGAATGAAAATAGGGACATCAAATATATATAATTTTTTTGCATTGGCTCCGTTGGATTGGCCGGAATGAGAATAGGGACATCAGCTAGATCAAATTTCCTGGAATGACTCCGTTGGGTTGGCCTGAATGAGAATAGGGAAAACAAATAGATCCTCTTGCCTGCAAGGCTTCGTTCATTTGGCCGGAATGAGAATGAAGACATCAACTAAATTTTAAATACCTGGAATGCCTCCGTTGGGTTGACCGGAACGAGAATAGGGACATCAACTGAATCCTCTTTTCTGGAATGACTCCGCTGGGTTGTCCGGAATGAGTATAGGGACATCAACTAGATCCTATTACTTTGTTATGAATTCGTTGGGTTGGCCGGAATGAGAACAGAGAAAACAATTAAATCCTCTTTTCTGGAATGGGTCTGTTGGGTGTGCCGGAATGAGAATAAAGATATCAACTAGATCCTATTTCCTGGAATGGCTCTGTTGGGTTGGCCGGAATGAGAATAGGGACATCAAATAGATCTAACTTTCTGGAATGGCTCCGTTGGGTTGGCCGGACAGAGGATAGGGACATCAATTAGATCCTATTTCCTGGAATGACCCCGTTGTTTTGGCCGGAATGATAATATAGACAACAAATAGATCCTCTTTCCTGGAATGGCACTGTTGGGTTGGCCGGAATGAGAATAGGGACATAAACTAGATCCTATTTGCTGAAATGACTCTGTTGGGTTGACCGTAATGATAATGGGGACATCAACTAAATCCCCTTCCCTGGAATGGCTGCGTTGAGTTGGATGAAATGAGAAAAGAGACAACAAGAAAATCCTCATTTCTGGAATGGCTTCGTTGGGTTGACTGGAATGAGAATAGGGACATCAACTGGATCCAATTACTCAGTAATAGCTCCGTTGACTTGGCCGGAATGAGGATGGGGACATCAGCAAGATCCTATTTCCTGGAATGGCTCCGTTGGGTTTGCCGGAACTAGAATAGGGACATCAACTAGATCCTCTTACCTGGAATAGCTCCGTTGGGTTTGCTGAATTGAGAATAAGAACATCAACTGAATCACATTCCCGGGAATGCCTCCGTTGGGATGACCGGAATGAGAATAGGTACTACAACTAATTCCTATTTCCTGGAAGGGCTCCGTTGGGTTGACTGGAATGATAATAGGGACATCCACTAGATTCTCTTTCCTAATATGGCTCCGTGGGGTTGGCCGGAATGAGAATCGAGACATAAACTTGATCCTATTTCCTGGATTAGCTCCGTTGGGTTGTTCGGAAGGAGAATAGGAACATCAACAAGATCCTTTTTCCTGTAAGGGCTCTGTTGGTTTGACCGGAAGTAGAATAGGGTTACCAACAAGATCCTCTTTCCTGGAATAGCTCCGTTGGGTTGGTCGGAATGAGAATAGGGACATCAACTAGATCCTATTCCCTGAAATTGCTCTGTCGGGTTGGCCGGAAGGAGAATAGGGACATCAACTAGATCCTATTTCCTGGACAAGCTCCGTTGGGTTGGCAGGAATGAGAATAGGGACATCAACTAGATCCTCTTCCCTGGAATAGCTCCGTTGGGTTGGCCGGAATGAGAATAGGGACATCAACTAGATCTTATTTCCTGGAATAGCTCCGTTGGGTTGGCCGGAATGAGAATAGGGACATCAACTAGATCCTCTTCCCTGGAATAGCTCCGTTGTGTTGGCCGGAATGAGAATAGGGACATCAACTAGATCCTATTTCCTGGAATAGCTCCGTTGGGTTGGCCGGACTGAGAATAGGGACATCAACTAGATCCTATTTCCTGGAATAGCTTTGTTGGGTTGGCTAGAATGATAATAGGGACATCAACAAAATCCTCTTTTCTGGAATAGCTGCGTTGGGTTGGCCGGTAAGAGAACAGGGACAACAACTAAATCCTCTTTCCTGGGATGGCTCCGTTGGGTTGGCCGGAATGCGAATAGGGACATCAACTAGATCATATATCCTGGAATGGCTTCGTTGGGTTGGCCGGAATGAGTATAGGGTTATCAACTAGATCCTCTTTCCTGGAATAGCTCCGTTGTGTTGAACGGAATTAGAAAAGGGACCTCAACTAGATCCTATTTCCTAGAATGACTCCGATGGGTTGGCCGGAATGAGAATAGGGACATCAACTAGATCATATTTCCTGGAATGGCTCCGTTGAGTTGGTCGGAATAAGAATAAGGACATCAAATAAATCCTCTTTCCTGGAATGGCTCCATTGGGTTGGCCGTAATGAGAATAGGGACATCAACTAGATCATATTTCCTGGAAAAGCTCCGTTGGAATTTCCGGAATGAGAATAAATATATCAGCTAGATCCTATTGCCCGGAATTGCTCCGTTGAGTTGGCTGGAATAAGAATAGGGACATCAACTAGATCCTCTTTCCTGGAATGACTCCGTTGGGTTGGCCGGAATGAGAATTGGAACATCAACTGGATCCTATATCCTGGAATGACTCCGTTGGGATAGCCGGAATGAAAATCTGGACATCAACTAGATCCTATTCCCTGGAATGGCTCAGTTGGGTTGTCCGGAATTAGAATAGGGACATCGACTAGATCCTCTTTCCTGGAATGGCTCCGTTGCCTTTGGCCGAAATGAGAATAGGGACATCAACTAGATCCTTTTTCCTGGAATTGCTCCTTTGGGTTAGCCGGAATGAGAATAGGGACATCAACTAGATGCTATTTTCCTGGAATGGCTCCGTTGGGTTCGCCGGAATGAGAATATGGACATAATCTAGATCCTATTTCCTGGAATGGCTCCGTTAGGTTGGCCGGAATGAGAAATGGACATCAACTAGATCCTCTTTCCTGTTATGACTCCGTTGGGTTGGCCGGAATAAGAATAGGGACATCAACTGGATCCTATTTCCTGGAATAGCTCTATTGAGTTAGCCGGAAAGAGAATAGGGACATCAAATAGATCCTCTTTCCTGGAATGACTCCGTTGGGATGGCTGTAATGAGAATCTGGACATCAACTAGATCCTATTCCCTGGAATGACTCAGTTGGGTTGTACGGAATAAGAATAGGGACATCGATTAGATCCTCTTTCCTGGAATAGCTTCGTTGGTTTGGCCGGAATGAGAATAGGGACATCAACTAGATCATATTTCCTGGAATGACTCCGTTGGGTTGGCCGGAATGAGAATAGGGACATCAACTAGATCCGTTTTCCTGGAATTGCTCTGTTAGGTTGGTCGAAATGAGAATAGGGACATCAACTAGATCATATTTCCTGGAATAGCTCCGCTAAGTTGGCCGGAATGAGAATATGGACATCAACTAGATCCTCTTTGCTGGAAGTGCTCCGTTAGGTTGGACGGAATGAGAATAGGGACATCAACTAGATCCTCTTTCCTGGAATAGCTCCGTTGGGTTGTCTGGAATGAGAAAAGGGACAACAACTAGATCATCTTACCTGGAATGGCTCCGTTGGGTTGGCCGGAATAGGAATAGGGACATCAACTAGATCATATTTCCTGGAATGGCTCCGTTGGGTTAGCCGGAATGATAATAAGGACATCAACCAGATCCTATTGCCTGGAATGGCTCCAGTGAGTCGGCTGGAATGAGAATTGGGACATCAACTAGATCCTATTTCGTTGTATTGGCTTTGTTGGGTTGGCCGGAATGAAAATAGGGACATCAAATATACATAATTTTTTTTCATTGGCACCGTTAGATTGGCCGGAATGAGAATAGGGACATCAGCTAGATCAAATTTCATGGAATGACTCCGTTGGGTTGGCCTGAGTGAGAATATGGACAACAACTAGATCCTCTTGCCTGCAATGGCTGCGTTGGTTTGGCCGGAATGAGAATTGGGACATCAACTAGATCCTATTACCTGGAATGCCTCCATTGGGTTGACCGGAACGAGAATAGGGACATCAACTAAATCCTCTTTCCTGGAATGGCTCCGCTGGGT
Organism: Gammarus roeselii; assembly: GCA_016164225.1. Lineage (NCBI taxonomy): Eukaryota > Metazoa > Arthropoda > Malacostraca > Amphipoda > Gammaridae > Gammarus > Gammarus roeselii. The sequence continues at coordinate 4,336 of SDVV010018335.1, forward strand.
TATCCGGAATGAGTATAGGGACATCAACTAGATCCTATTACTTTGTAATAAATCCGTTGGGTTGGCCGGAATGAGAACAGAGAAAACAACTAAATCCTCTTTCCTGGAATGGGTCCGTTGGGTGTGACGGAATGAGAATAGAGACATCAACTAGACCCTATTTCTTGGAATGGCTCCGTTGTGCTGGCCGGAATGAGAATAGGGACATCAAATAGATCTAATTTTCTGAAATGGCTCCGTTGGGTTGGCCGAACAGAGAATAGGGACATCAACAAGATCCTATTTCCTGGAATGACCCCGTTGTTGTGGCCGGAATGAGAATAGAGACAACAAATAGATCCTCTTTCCTGGAATGGTACTGTTGGGTTGGCCGGAATGAGAATAGGGGCATCAACCAGATCCTATTCTTGGAATGACTCTGTTGGGTTGACCGTAATGATAATGGGGACGTCAACTAAATCCTCTTCCCTGGAATGGCTGCGTTGAGTTGGACGAAATGAGAAAAGAGACAACAAGAAAATCCTCTTCTCTGGAATAGCTCCGTTGGGTTGACTGGAATGAGAATAGGGACATCAACTAGATCCAATTACTCTGTAATAGCTCCGTTGGCTTGGCCGGAATGAGAATGGGGACATCATCTAGACCCTATTTCCGAGAATGGCTCCGTTTGGTTTGCCGGAAGGAGAATAGGTACAACAAATAGATCCTCTCACCTGGAATAGATCCGTTGGGTTGGCCGGAATGAGAATAGAGACATCAAATTCATCCTTTTTCCTGGAATGGACTCCGTTGGGTTGGCCGGAATGAGAATGGGGACATCATCTAGACCCCCTCTGCTGGAATAGCTCCGTTGGGTCTGCTGAAATGAGAATAAGAACATCAACTGAATCACATTCTCGGGAATGTCTCCGTGGGGTTGGCCGGAATGAGAATCGGGACATAAACTTGATCCTATTTCCTGGATTGGCTCCGTTGGGTTGTCCGGAAGGAGAATAGGAACATCAACAAGATCATTTTTCCTGTAAGAGCTCTGTTGGTTTGGCCGGAAGGAGAATAGGGTTATCAACAAGATACTCTTTCCTGGAATAGCTCCGTTGGGTTGGTCGGAATGATAATCGGGAAATCAACTTGATCCTATTTCCTGGATATGCTCTGTTGGGTTGGCAGGAATGAGAATAGGGACATCAACTAGATCATGTTTCCTGGAAAAGCTCCGTTGGGTTGCTCAAAATGAGAATAAGGACATAAACTAGATCCTATTTTCTAAAATAACTCCGTTGGGTAGGCCGGAAGGAGAATTGGGACGTCAACTAGATCCTATTTCCTGGAATGGCTCCGATTGGTTGGCCGGAATGAGAATAGGGACATCAACTAGATCTAATTTGCATGAATGGCTCCGTTTGGGTTAGCCGGAATCCGAATAGGAACATCAACTAGATCCTATTTCCTGGAATAGGGATCCTATTTCCTGGAATAGGGACAACAACTAAATCCTCTTTCCTATAATGGCTCCGTTGGGTGGGCCGGAATGAGAATAGGGACATCAAGTAGATCCTATTTTCCTGAATGGTTCCGTTGGGTTGGCCGTAATGAGAATAGGGAAATCAACTCGATACTCTTTCCTGTAATGTCTCCGTTGGGTTGGCCGGAATGAGAATAGGGACATCAAGTAGATCCTATTTTCCTGAATGGTTCCGTTGGGTTGGCCGGATAAGAATATGGACAACAACTAAATCCTCTTTCCTGGAATGACTCCGTTGGGTTGGCCGGAATGAGAATAGGGACATCAACTAGATCCTCTTTCCTGTAATAGCTCCGATGGGTTGGTCGGAATAAGAATAGGGACCTCAACTAAATCCTCTTTCCTGATGGCTCTAATGGGTTTACCGGAATGATAATAGGGACAATAACTAGATCCTCTTTCCTGCAATGGCTCCGTTGGGTTGGCCGGAATGAGAATATGGACATCAAATAGATCCTATTTCCTGGTATGGCTCCGTTGGGTTGACCGGAACGAGAATAGGGACATCAACTGAATCCTATTTCCTGGAATGGCTCCGTTGGGTTGGCCGGAAATGAGTATAGGGACATCAACTAGATCCTATTACTTCGTAATGGCTCCATTGGGTTGGCCGGAATGAGAATGGGGATATCAACTAGATCCTATTTCCTGGAATGGCTCTGTTGGGTTGGTCGGAATGCGAATAGGAACATCAACTAGATCCTATTTCCTGGAATGGCCCCTTTGGGTTGACCATAATGAGAATATGGACCACAATAAGATCCTCTTTCCTGGAATGTCACCGTTGGGTTGGCCGGAATTAGAATAGGGTCATCAATTAGATCCTATTTCTGGAATATCTCCGTTGGGTTGGTCGGAATGATATTGTGGACTTCAACTAAATCCTAATTCCTGGAATGGCTCTGTTGGATTGGCCGGAATGATAATATGGACATCAAATAGATCCTATTTTTTTGCATTGGCTCCGTTGGATTGACCGGAAGGAGAATAAGGACATCAGCTAGATCCTATTTCCTGGAATGACTCCGTTGGGTTGGCCGGAATGAGAATAGGGCCAACAACTAGATCCTCTTTCCTGGAATAGCTCCGTTGGGTTGGCCGGGATGAGAATAGGGACATCAACTAGATCCTATTTCCTGGAATAGCTCTGTGTGGTTAGCCGGAATAAGAATGGGGACATCATCTAGACCCTCTTTTCTGGAATTGCTCCGTTGGGTTTGCCGAAATGAGAATAGGGAAATCAACTGGATCAAATTTACGGGAATAGCTCCGTTGGATTGGTCGGAATGAGTATAGGGATATCAACTAGATCATATTTCTTGGAATAGCTCCGTTGAGTTGGCCAGAATGAGAATAGGGACTTCAACTAGATACTCTTTCCTAGCATGACTCTGTTGGATTGGCTGGAATGAGAATAGGTACATCAACTAGATCCTATTTCCTGGAAGGGCTCCGTTGGGTTGACCGGAATGAAAATAGGGACATCAACTAGATTCTCTTTCCTAATATGGCTTCGTGGAGTTGACCGGAGGAGAATCGGGACATCAACTTGATTCTATTTCCTGGGATGGCTCTGTTGGGTTGTCCGGAATGTGAATAGGGAAAGCAACAAGATCCTCTCTCCTGTAAGGGCTCCGTTGGTTTGGCCGGAATGAGAATAGGGTCATCAACTAGATCCTCTTTCCTGGAATAGCTCCGTTGGGTTGGCCGGAATGAGAATAGGGTCATCAACTAGATCCTATTTCCTTGATAAGCTCCGTTGGGTTGGCAGGAATGAGAATAGGGACATCAACTAGATCATGTTTCCTTGAATTGCTTGGTTGGGTTGCCCAGAATGAGAATAGGGACATCAACTAGATCCTATTTCCTAGAAGGACTCCGTTAGGTTGGCCGGATTGAGAACTGGGACATCAACTAGATCCTATATCCTGGAATGGCTCCGTTTGGTTGGCCGGAATGAGAACAGGGACAACAATTAAATCCTCTTTTCTGGAATGGTTCCGTTGGGTTGACCGGAATGAGGATAGGGACATCAACTAGATCATAGTTCCTGGAATGGCTTCATTTGGGTTGGCCGGAATCAGTATAGGGTCATCAATTAGATCCCATTTCCTGGAATTGCCCCATTGGGATGGCCAGAATGAGAATAGGAAAATCATTTAGATCCTATTTCATGGAATGGCTCCGTTGGTTTGGCCGGAATGAGAATAGGGACATCAAATAGATCTAATTTGCAGGAATGGCTCCGTTTGGGTTAGCCGGAATCCGAATAGGGATATCAACTAGATCCTATTTCCTGGAATGACTCCGTTGAGTTGGCCGGAATGAGAATAGGGCCAACAACTAGATCCTCTTTCCTGGAATAGCTCCGTTGGGTTGGCCGGGATGAGAATAGGGACATCAACTAGATCCTATTTCCTGGAATAGCTCTGTGTGGTTAGCCGGAAGGAGAATGGGGACATCATCAAGACCCTCTTTTCTGGAATTGCTTCGTTGGGTTTGCCGAAATGAGAATAGGAAAATCAACTGGATCAAATTTACGGGAATGGCTCCGTTGGATTAGCCGGAATGAGTATAGGGACATCAACTAGATCATATTTCTTGGATTAGCTCCGTTGAGTTGGCCAGAATGAGAATAGGGACTTCAACTAGATACTCTTTCCTGGCATGACTCTGTTGGATTGGCTGGAATGAGAATAGGTACATCAACTAGATCCTATTTCCTGGAAGGGCTCCGTTGGGTTAACCGGAATGAAAATAGGGTCATCAACTAGATTCTCTTTCTTAATATGACTTTGTGCAGTTGACCGGAGGAGAATCGGGACATCAACTTGATTCTATTTCCTGGGATGGCTCCGTTGGGTTGTCCGAAATGAGAATAGGGAAATCAACAAGATCCTCTTTCCTGTAAGGGCTCCGTTGGTTTGGCCGGAATGAGAATAGGGTCATCAACTAGATCCTCTTTCCTGGAATAGCTCCGTTGGGTTGGCCGGAATGAGAATAGGGTCATCAACTAGATCATATTTCCTTGTTAAGCTCCGTTGGGTTGGCAAGAATGAGAATAGGGACATCAACTACATCATGTTTCCTGGAATTGCTCCGTTGGGTCGCCCGGAATGAGAATAGGGACATCAACTAGATCCTATTTCCTAGAATGACTCCGTTAGGTTGGCCGGATTGAGAACTGGGACATCAACTAGATCCTATTTCCTGGAACGGCTCCGTTCGGTTGGCCGGAATGAGAACAGGGACAACAATTAAATCCTCTTTTCTGGAAAGGTTTCGTTGGGTTGACCGGAATGTGAATAGGGACATCAACTAGATCATATTTCCTGGAATGGCTTCATTTGGGTTGGCCGGAATCAGTATAGGGCCATCAACTATATCCTCTCTCCTGGAATGCTCCGCTGGATTGGTCGGAATAAGAATAGGGACATCAAGTAAATCCTCTTTCCTGGAATAGGTCCTTTGGGTCGTCCGGAATGAGAATAGGGAAATCAACTAGATCCTATTTCCTGGAATGACTCCGTTGGGTTGGCCGGAATGAGGATAGGGACCACAACTAGATCCTCTTTCCTGCAATGACTCCGTTGGATTGGCCGGAATGAGAATAGGGACATCAACTAGATCCTATTTCCTGGAATAGCTCCGTTGGGTTGACCGGAACGAGAATTGGGACATCAACTGAATCTTCTTTCCTGGAATGGCTCCGTCAGTTTGACCGGAATTAGTATAGGGACATTATCGAGATCCTATTTCTTTGTAATGACTCCGTTGGGTTGGCCGGAATGAGAATAGGGACATCAACTAGATCCTATTTCCTGGCATGGCTCCGTTAGGTTGGCCAGAATGAGAATAGGGCCAGCAACTAAACCCTCTTTCCTGGAAGGACATCGTAAGGTTGGCCGGAACGAGAATAGGGACATCAACTAGATCCTATTTCCTAGAATAACTCCATTGGGTTGGCCGTAATGATAATGGGTACATTAACGAAATCCTCTTTCCTTGAATGGCTGCGTTAGGTTGACCGGAATGAGAACAGGGAAAACAACTAAATCCTCTTTCCTGTAATAGCTACGTTGGGTTGACCGGAATGAGAATAGGGACATCAACTAGATCCTATTACTTTGTAATGGCTCCGCTGGGTTTACCGGAATGTTAATAGGGATATCAACTAGATCTTATTTCCTGACATGGCTCCGTTGGGTTGGCCAGAATGAGAATAGGGACAACAACTAAATCCTCTTTCCTGGAATGACACCGTAAGGTTGGCCGGAATGAGAATAGGAACATCAACTAGATCCTATTTCGTGGAATGACTCCGTTGGGTTGGCAGTAATGATAATGGGTACATTAACTAAATCCTCTTTCCTGGAATGGCTGCGTTGGGTTGGCCGGAATGAGAACAGGGAAAACAACAAAATCCTCTTTCCTGGAATGGCTCCGTTGGGTTGACCGGAATGAGAATAGGGACATCAACTAGATCCTATTTCTTAGAATGGCTCCGGATTGTGTTGGCCGGAATGAGAATAGGGACATCGAAAAGATCATTTTTTTAGATTGGCTCCGTTGGGATGGCCTGAATAGGAAAAGGGACCTCAGCTAGATCGTATTTCCTGGAATAGCTCCTTTGGGTTGGCCGGAATGCGAATGGGGACAACAACTAGATCCTCTTTAATGGAGTGGCACCGTTGGGTTGGCCGGAATAAGAATAGGGACATCAACTAGATCCGATTACTTTGTAATGGCTCCGTTGGGCTGCCCTGAATGATAATGGGGACATCAAATAGATCTAAATTTCTGTAAGGGCTCCGTTGGGTTGACCGGAATGAGGATAGGGACATCAACTAGATCCTATTTCATGGAATGCCCCCGTTCGGTTGGCCGGAATGAGGATAGGGACAACAAATAGATCCTATTTCTTGGAATGGCACCGGAGGGTTGACTGGAAAAGAAAAGGGACAACAACTAGATCATTTTACCTGGAATGGCTCCGTTGGGTTGGCCGGAATGGGAATAGGGACATCAACTAGATCCTATTTCCTGGAATGTCTCCGTTGGGTTGGCCGGGATGATAATAAGGACATCAACAAGATCCTATTGCATGGAATGACTCCAGTGAGTCGGCTGGAATGAGAATTGGGACATCAACTAGATCCTATTTCGTTGTATTGGCTCCGTCGGGTTGACCGGAATGAAAATATGGACATCATATATATATAATTTTTTTGCATTGGCTCCGTTGGATTGGCCGGAATGAGAAAAGGGACATCAGCTAGATCAAATTTCCTAGAATGACTCCGTTGGGTTGGCCTGAATGAGAATAGGGACAACAACTAGATCGTCTTGCCTGCAATGGCTCCGTTAATTTGGCCGGAATGAGAATTAAGACATCAACTAGATACTATTACCTGAAATGCCTCCGTTGGGTTGACCGGAACGAGAATAGTGACATCAACTGAATCCTCTTTCCTGGAATGGTTCCGCTGGGTTGTCCGGAATGAGTATAGGGACATCAACTAGATCCTATTACTTTGTAATGAATCCGTTGGGTTGGCCGGAATGAGAACAGAGAAAACAACTAAATCCTCTTTCCTGGAATGGGTCTGATGGGTGTGCCGGAATGAGAATAGAGATATCAACTAGATGCTATTTCTTGGAATGGCTCCGTTAGGTTGGCCGAAATGAGAATAGGGACATCAAATAGATCTAACTTTCTGGAATGGCTCCGTTGGGTTGGCCGGACAGAGGATAGGGACATCAATTTCCTGGAATGACCCCGTTGTTTTGGCCGGAATGATAATAGAGACAACAAATAGATCCTCTTTCCTGGAATGGCACTGTTGGGTTGGCCTGAATGGGAATAGGGACATACACTAGATCCTATTTCCTGGAATGGCTCCGTTGGGTTTGCCGGGACGAGAATAAGGACAACAACTAGATCCTCTTACCTGGAATAGCTCGTTGGGTTGGCCGAAATGAGAATAGGGACATCAACTATATAATTTTTCCTGGAATAGCTCCTTTGGGTTGGCCGGAATGAGAATGGAAAAATCATCTAGACCCCCTTTTCTGGAATAGCTCCGTTGGGTTTCCTGATATGAGAATAAGAACATCAACTGAATCACATTCCCGGGAATGGCTCCATTGGGTTGAGCGGAATGAGAATAGGTACAACAACTAAATCCCTATTTCCTGGAAGGGCTCCGTTGGGTTGACTGGAATGATAAAAGGGACATCCACTAGATTCTCTTTCCTAATATGGCTCCGTGGGGTTGGCCGGAATGAGAATCGGGACATAAACTGGATCATGTTTCCTGCAATAGCTCCGTTGGGTTGCCCAAAATGAGAATAAGGACATAAACTAGATCCTATTTCCTAGAATGGCTCCGACGGTTTGGCCGGAATGAGAATGAGACATCAACTAGATCCTCTTCTCTGGAATAGCTCCGTTTGGTTGGCCGGAATGAGAATAGGGACATCAACTTGATCCTATTTCCTGGAATAGCTCCGTTGGGTTGGCCGGAATGAGAATAGGGACATCAACTAGATCCTACTTCCTGGAATAGCTTCGTTGGGTTTGCTAGAATGATAATAGGGACATCAACAAAATCCTCTTTTCAGGAATGGCTGCGTTGGGTTGACCGGTAAGAGAACAGGGACAACAACTAAATCCTCTTTCCTGGGATGGCTCCGTTGGGTTGGCCGGAATGCGAATGGGGACATCAACTAGATCATATATCCTGGAATGGCTTCGCTGGGTTGGCCGGAATGAGTATAGGGATATCAACTAGATCCTCTTTCCTGGAATAGCTCCGTTGGGTTGACCGGAATTAGAATAGGGACCTCAACTAAATCCTATTTCCTGGAATGACTCCGATGGGTTGGCCGGAATGAGAATAGGGACATCAACTAGATCTTATTTCCTGGAATGGCTCCATTGAGTTGGTTGGAATAAGAATAAGGACACCAAATAAATCCTCTTTCCTGGAATGACTCAATTGGGTTGGCCGTAATGAGAATAGGGACATCAACTAGATCATAGTTCCTGGAAAAGCTCCGTTGGAATTTCCGGAATGAGAATAAATATATCAGCTAGATCCTATTGCCTGGAATTGCTCCGTTGAGTTGGCTGGAATAAGAAGAGAGACATCAACAAGATCCTCTTTCCTGGAATGGCTCAGTTGGGTTGGCCGGAATGAGAATAGGGACATCAACTGGATCCTATATCCTGGAATGACTCCTTTGAATGGCCGGAATGAGCATTTGGACATCAACTACATAGATCCTATTCCCTGGAATGGCTCAGTTGGGCTGTCCGGAATGAGAATAGGGACATCGACTAGATCCTCTTTTCTGGAATGGCTCCGTTGGTTTGGCCGAAATGAGAATAGGGACATCAACTAGATCATATTTCCTGGAATGGCTTCGTTGGGTCGGCCGGAATGAGAATAGGGACATCAACTAGATCCTTTTTCCTGGAATTGCTCCGTTGGGTTAGCCGGAATGAGAATAGGGACATCAACTATATCCTATTTTCTGGAATGGCTCCGTTGGGTTTGCCGGAATGAGAATAGGGACATTAACTAGATCCTATTTTCTGGAATGGCTCCGTTAGGTTGACCGGAATGAGAAATGGACATCAACAAGATCCTCTTTCCTGTTATGACTCCGTTGGGTTGGCCGGAATAAGAATAGGGACATCGACTGGATCCTATTTTCTGGAATAGCTCTATTGAGTAAGCCGGAAAGAGAATAGGGACATCAAATACTGTAGATCCCCTTTCCTGGAGTGGCACAATTGGATTGGTCGGAATAACAATAGGGACATCAACAAGATCCTCTTTCCTGGAATTGCTCCGTTGGGTTGACAGGGATGAGAATAGGGACATCAACTGGATCATATTTCCTGGAATGGCTCCGTT
>SDVV010018336.1:0-13782 GCA_016164225.1 Gammarus roeselii
CAACCAATCTATTTTTGCTTCCTCTTCGGCAAACTGAATTTGCTATTTTCAGACCATGCACTTAATCAACAACCCAACCCTCAACCACATCGCTAACATTTCCGATGAACGCCTGTGCAGCGAAAATAAATATCTGCCCTAAATTTTTCCTTTGCGTGGACTACCTAACGACTACACGAGACATCACTGGCAAGGCTATCATGAATTTTTTCTCTTGCCGAATTCTTCGAATCAGCACACCTACTTGGACGATCGATCTGTCTGTCTACCTATAGATACAGACACTAGGCCTAATCCTCCAGAAAGGGAGGTGACCGACGGCAAGGCGCGCCTCACACTCCCCTCAAACACTCACACTAGTTGGCCCTTTTGCACTAAAGGGTCCGGCGGAAAACCCTGCAACACACCCTCTGTCTGCGTCATGAGAGCGGTCTGAGGCCAGTATCAGTCCGCAGGTTCCGACAGTGAGACTGGTTTGCCCCTACTGCGTAATGATGACCCGGATCCCCCACCCACGACCATCCTGTCTCTCAACGTGATGCCAAGGGCGGGAAAGCACATCAGGGCAGCGGCAGAAATTAGCCATTGACAATCATTCTCCACTCGCATATCGCGCTCTCTCGCTACCTCCCTACTCAAGTCTCTCCTTTCCGCCTGCTTCACACCATCCATCCATCAACCCAAACTTCGGTCTGCCTCAAGGCTTGCGTCCACTTGCCTCTGCCTGCCTTCATCACCCTTTTCACCAGTCCCCATTGCTCCATTCTCACCATGTACCCGAACCATCTCGAAACACTCCAATCAACTCTGTCAACCTATATTTACAAATATACCTGGAAGAAACTGCTCGACGACCAATATCTTAATTTCCGTCATATATAGACTGACTGCTCCAAATGCGTTGCTGGAATGGGATCTGTTGCTGTGTGCAGGCACTTCTTGTTCGGCTATCCAACCACAATAAGCCTCTGTTTTCTCTACCGAGTTAGAAACACCCGCGTTAGCCTTTCAAATTATTGAAACAAATCGGCTTCTTAAATACGTTATCTTCTCAGACCGTCTGAGTGCCCTCACTCAGCCTAAAACCCGGCATTATACCCACACTGCTCTACGTAAAATGCAGCACGACTCCTCAATAGTATCCTAGCCAGGACTAGCCATCGAATTTTGCTGGATCCCGGGCCATGCCAGAATGAGGAGGAAATGGGCGTGAACATTCACTCGCTAAACTAGCGTCCGCCTAGCAAAGATAATCTATCATCATTCACTACCAAGATTGGTTCACAATCAATTTCCCAATAACATCCCGATGGGACGATATGTGGCAACAAAGCAGACAGAAAACAGAAAATACTTGCAGTCTAAGAACCCTTAGTTGAAGAATTAGAAATAAAATTTTCCAACGGGTGAGACACATTGATGACTTATAATCACCTAACGGAAGCGGCAATCAGCGAGGAACTCTAACTGGTAGAGTGCAACGCAGTTGCAGCAGCTCGACGAGTTATTTTAAATCCCCCTTTCACTTTACAGAGCCTACTTACGGACATCAATTATCGAGAAAGAGCTCATCGATTGTGATAAATATACGGGCCTATGCCAAGCAATGTAAAGTTGAATAGTAGTACAAACGAAACTATTCTCCTACCCCGCAACGTACGTCGGTAGATTATTATAATATCACATAGACGAGGATATGTTCGGATAGCTTCGTATAAATCCTTTATATGCGTTGAAATAATATTAATTTATGCACCCGCGTGCGTTTGAAAATTAGAAATTTAAATTTTATTGTCATTGTCTCCGCACAAACTAGAGTGAAAAAACATCAGAATTGATGATCTTCGCACTCCACAGAGGAGCTCTCAAAGGCTCTTGTCAGAGCTTCGGTAAAAATGAACACCATAATCTAATCTAATTCTTCCGTCAGGATGGGCCGTGGCCCCCCCTCACCCGGTATCCAGCGAGGTGGGCGCGGTGCCCCCGCTCTCTCGGCCGTCTCCCGTGCCCCGCCCCCGGTGCCTGCAGGCGGTCGCCCCGCTCCTGCTGTTCCGTCACGCCCCACCCCCGCCCCTCCTGGCCGCCCCCAGGGAGGACAGCCCGGCCTTCCCCCGCCCCTCATACCCTCGTAAGTTGCGCATCCTTTAACAGTATTTGGGGTGGATGGATGATTATTCATTTTACAGATCATTAACACTTTATTTTAGAATTTTATGATTTCTTCTTTCATGGGCTCTATTATTTTTCTCTGCCCTTTTGTCATGATGGTAAATTTTGCCTTGAATTTTTATTATATACATCGAGGTTGGTTGAGATAAGGTGACCCAGGGAAGGGGGGTACTCGTGGGACCCGCGTGACTCGGGGGACCAGGGGTTTCGGGAGCCCGGGGGACTCGGAAGACCAGGAGGATTTGAGGGGATCCACTTGGACCTTTCTGGGGCCCTTTGGGACACTCTTGATACCCTTCGGGACCCTCTTGAGGCACTCTGGATCCTGGAACCTTTGCTTCCTTCCCAAATCTACGTTAAACCTACTCCGTATCTACGTTGAACCTACTCTGTATCTACGTTGAACCTACTCTGTATCTACGTTGAACCTACTCTGTATCTTTGTTAAATCTACTCTGCATCTATGTTGAACCTACTCGGAATCTATGTTGAACATACTCGGAATCTGCGTTGAACTTACTCGTAATCTACGCTGCACCTACTTTGCCACTCTTCAGTTGCCCTACGGGGTAGTCTACATTGACTTCGCGTTGGGAATCCGGTGGAAAACTGTAGCAACCACTACTACTTTGACAGTACTGCAAAACAGCTCTGCTCGTCTTCTATGCTCCACAATATAGTGTAAAATTCAGTGCCTGCACCTCATTTCAATATAACCCTTATTACTACTACTGAGTTCTGTTACCTACATGGGGAAAAGTTGGTCTGGCAGCAGCTTGCAACAACAGCTAACACATGTGACACAGCTTGCTCATTGCAGTAAAATGTTCACATAATTGTTACTACAATGCATCGTGAAGGCTATGATTGAGCCATCAATGTCCAGGTACCATGATCATTTCCAGTATCCCCAGATTGCAGCCAGAGGGCTTGTTGCTCCTCTCCCCGAGACAGCCTGCGCCGTTTCTGAGTGTGCAAGGGCCAAGCGGCGCTCTGGTCTCATATACTTCCTGGCCAAAGGCGGCTACGGTAGCCTAACATGCATCGGCTTAACCGCAGCTAATATGTATGGAGTTACCGGGTGAACTCAACTAATCATGGCGTCAGAGGGTTTACGATTCCGGGAAAACTCATTAGCGTGTAGGATGAAAAGTAACAAAAACAGCTCATAGTTCACGTTAGACCTTTTTTTAGGATAGTAATATAAGTATAGTTAGTAGAAAGCGCGAACACACAGGGTGAACTTAAGATCCAGTTTCCAGTTGAGTATGATTGTTTATGTACAATTTTTTTCCAGAATTTAGGTAAAAATAATTATTTCATCCCACACATTACTTGAAAGAATACGTAATGGGAATTTCATCGCACCCAATCTTTAGAACACGGACTTACAGAAACGGGGTATTCTATCCCAACATCATTTATTGGTACGGGGGAGTCTGCATTAGCTTCGCGTTGGGACTCCGGTGGAACATGAAAGCAAATAATAAATAAATAAATAATCATTTATTGTTTTGTAGAAATGCTGTATTCGGCAGTCATTTTTAGGACATCTGAAATTTCGAAATCTCACCTCATCTCTCCAACTACCATCAGTACACCCCCCCTAGGCATCTGTTGGGTTCCCGGGCCGCACGGAGTCACGGCCCAACCGGGGGGGTGAATACCTTATTTCCCTTCAGACTCTCCTCTTCTTCACCCTTTACTATCTCTTCTTTTCTCCCCTATCCTGATTTGCTTGACTTTTTATTTACCTCATTTGCATCTAATGTTTAGTTCAAATTTCTTTAAACTTATCTCAGACTCCTTCTTAACAACTCTCCTAATAGTCGCTGCACACAAACACACACACACACGCACGCACACACACACACACACAGGCACACACACACACTCTCTAACATTCACATACCGGTTCTAACTATTCTTCTTTCGGGTGGCAAATAACAGCCAAATTGCGCTCTTTCTTTCATGCAACCTTTTTCTACTGCTATTCCTTCTTCTTTCCATTCTTGCTGTTCTCATGCGTGAAATTCCCTACACCTAGTGTAGATCTCATGCATGGGATCCCTGTTTTCTGTCTTTTCTTCATCTTCCCCCCAGCAGGTGTTGGAGCTCGTAGCCCGCACCTTAAGGACTACTGCGGATCCTTGGGGCTCTGAAGCAGGGGAGGTAGTGTGTTATTCCTCCTCACTGCCATCCGGGGAGTGCTGAGACCATATGGTCTCAGCAGCTTAGGAGTTACTGTACCTCCTGTGGCACCCGTACATACCATAGACCTTCGCCGCGCAAAGAACTTGGCCTTCGCGCAGTGGTATACCTTAACTCGAACATTGAAAAAGAAGAAAAACAAAGACTAACTTGATGCAGCACTGTTTGCTGGTTTGACATTCAGGCTTGAAAGCTTCGTCACTCTAATCTAATCTATCAGTACAGCTAAATAACTGTACTGCTGATGTATTGCAAATAATAATAAGGTTTCCGAGGCTACCTGCTTCTGCTAACTAGCGAATCGGTAAACCAAGGGCTATTCCAGTCTCTTCTTCACTAAATTTTTAGACTTTAGACCACCTTCTAGTTCTGTTCGTCTTTTCCGCAGCCGAGCTGTTGGTTCTATTTAACCCACCTGTATGATATGGTCCACGAGCCGCACGTGGTCACGGCCCAACCGGAAGGCTGAACACCTTTAGTTCCCTTCAGACTATCCTCTTCTTCACCCACACAATCTTTATTTTCCCGCTTTCCTTGGCTTAGTTGACTCTTATAACCTCATTTGCATCTCATGTTGTGTTCACATTTTCTTTGACTTATCTCTTCCTCCCTCTTGATCACTCTCCCAATATTTGTTGCACAACGGTCCTATATTCTTTCTTTTAGGTTGGCTTATAACAGCCAAGTTGCTCTCTTCCATGCAACTTTTTTCTACGATTCCTTATTTTTATTCTTTTCAATCATGCTGGTTTCATGCTTGAGAATTCCTACACAGAGTGTAGATCTCGTGCACAAGATCTTTATTTCCCGTCTCGTCCTCGCAGCAAATGCTGGGGTGCAATTACTCACGGAAATCTAAAGACGACTACGAATCCTTGCGGCTCTGTAGCAGGGCGTGTCAAGTGAGAAAGTTCTTTGCTGCCACCCCAGGAGTGCTGGGACGGTATGACCTCAGCCCCTTAGGAATCACTGTACATCTTGGTACCCGTGCATACCTCTAACATGCGCTGCGTAATGGACATTGATTCCACACAGCAGTGAACTCAATCACTCTATTCTAGTCATCATTAACTGCGGCCCGTCTCGACATGAGCCACTCGGCTCTGCCGCTGACTCACATATGCGTTACCCGGGGCACTCGTGTTGCAGTTGGTCAACTAACACCCCCCTAAAGCCACTGGTTCACGGGTCGCACGGGATCACAATCCAACCGGAGGGTGAACACCCAATTTTTCTTTTGGACTCTTTTACTCTTCACTCATCACTTCTCTCCTTCTCTACCCTTTCCTGGTCATGCTTTCACCTTATTTACCCCTTATACCTCGTTTGTTTTGTTGAAACTCCATTAACTTATCTCTCTTATTTTCTTGACAACTTTCCCCCATTGTGTTTTTTTTACATTTTTTTCTGACTTCACTTTTTTTGTACTTTACTTTCCCGTTTTTTTAAATCTTTTTCCTTCAACCTTAGCTGTTTCTTTTCATCTTAAGTATTTCTCTCACTTTATATATTTATTTTATTAATAACTTTCTGTTGTTTTTTTCCTCTTGTTTCTCTTTTTTTATGCATTTTTCTTCACTCTATACTCACCAACTATCAAGGTGGCCAAAGTAGCAAAGTTGACGACGGATAACGCTGTAAATGATATGACTGCATCAGGCCTCTGCGATGTGGTGGACCGGGGGTGGGACAACCTTCAGCGAACGAACCCGTTGCTGGGGTAGAGCTGTTGGAAGGTCTTTCTTAACCGTCAAAATACTATGTTGCAGGGGAAACGATCCTCACGTAGATCACAAGTGATGCTCGTTGAAAGAGTCAGGAAACACTTGCTAAATGCGCTCTGAGATGGGCTCGGGCATGTTGAGGGGGCTCCTCGGAACTCTCATGGATTCTCCAATAGAAATTCAGCAAATATTGACGACTGAGACTTCTCCATTGGACAACTCTTTTGAACAACGACTATCACAACAACAACAATCACAACAACAACGGTTATCGCAAGATGATTACGTATCAGCGTCACCATCTGGTGGACGCTCTTCAACACCGCCATCACCCGGCGGTCGCGCCCAAGTAGTGGACGTGAACCCCGTCCATCCCAGGCTGCCTGCTGGAGAGATGATTAGTCAACAGCAGCATTCCCCCACTTCTGGTGGGTTGGACTTTGGAAACAAGACGCATGACCGTGACGCGGGTGCGGTACATGCTGCTCCCGGACAGAAGCCCGGGAGAAGCGGCCGCTGTCGTGTACGACCCCATGAACGATACGCTGAAAATCAGAAAAAAATTGAAAATCTTGTTCAAAATGTAAACTTCACCAAGTTCTTCACCGTCAAGGCAATCTCTGGAGAGAATTGGGCCGATACTAATATTATACTAGCTGATCGACAACTCCGCGCTTCACTGGGGGGACCCCCGAAGCGCATCAGTGAGCTGAAGAGTGGCTCCCTCCTGGTGGAGGTGAAAGATGAGGAGCAAAGTAGAAACATTCAGAACCTAAAACAAACTGAACAATATGCCTGTAAAAGTTGATGAGCACCCTACTCTCAACACGATACATGGAACCATCTATTATAAGAAACAGACCAAACCACTCGGACGACGATATTCTTACTGAACTCGCGGATCAGCATGTCACAAAAAAAGTGAGTGAAACGACGGCAAAGCGGAGTTGATTACACTGGTGTCTACATCCTCTCCTTTAAGCTCGGTTCTCTGCCTCCTGATGTCCACCATGGCTGAACACAGTGCTCGGCTCGAGAATACAACCCTAATCCCAGATGCTGCTACAATTGAAGTGATGCCTGCCGATTGAAGGATATAAAAAGTACATGCTTCCGCTGTGGTAAGGACGCACATGGCCACAATTATGACCGACCTGCTAATCGCGCAAACTGTTCAGAGGACCATCCTGCGTCATCACGCGAATGCTTCTATTACAGACTCCAAAAGGAGATACTTGCTGTTCAAGCTAGAGAACGCCTGTCCTACCCCGAAGCCAAGAGACTAGTAACCGCCAAATTTATCCGCCCGCTTGCTAGCTTTGCTGCAGTGACAGCGGGAACACCTGTAACCAGTGTTCCTTCTAACCAACAACATGATGCCCTTCATCTTTCTCGAAATAGAGGAAGCCCACGACGACAGTCATTCGCACTGTCCGGAAACTCGGAAATTCCCTGGAGATACTTTCCCTCACTCCCACCTCGCCCCGTCCGTCACTTGCTGATCGACGTGCAATGGGAGTCCCAGAGCTGAATCTGGGCGACGACCTGCCTTTTATTGGAGGCGGCACCACATAAAGAAACGCTGCCACCGCAACGCGCTCCTCACCAGCCACACAAGACGAAAACCCAGGATCTATCACCAACGCTTAAACCCGCCTTACTCCAAGCCCAACCAAAGATTCCCATTGGTAACCGCGCAGACTAGCCAGGTTACTGCTCAACTTGGATGTCATTTTGGTGCCTTTATTAGAGCACCAAATGCCCCTTCGTGTCTACCTCGCTTAGCCGCTCCAGAATATAATCCTAAGGGAAATGCGCCGAACACAGTATTGAGTGATGCCCACCCTGCCTCATCACCGCCTCAGGTCGGAGAAACTCGCTTGCCGCTTACCAGCTCTAAGCGCACTGGCTCCGACCTGGACGATGATGATCCAAACGGAAATGATCCTTCGTTGACTCGTAGCCAAAAAAGAAGCTCCAGCTATACTCGTCGAGCGCGATCGATAGGCGTGAGTGACATAGTCAACAAAGCATATATAATTAGAACTTATCAACTCAAGCCTAGACCGTGAATTTGTAACGTATTTATTTCCCCAAATTAACTAATTTCATGCGCACTTCTTACTAACCTAGTTGGTCAACTTCCTGCTCCCTACCTTCTTGTAGGTGATCTTAATGCTAAACGCCCCCTCTGGGAAGAGACACACCTGAAGGACGCGGAGGGCACGTCGAAGCATTCATTCTGTCTTCTGATATTGCGCTCCTTAATATTGGAGAACTGACTCACTTCCCTACCCAGACAGCCTCGTTATCGGCTATTGACTTATCCTTCTGCTCCCCAGACCTTGCTTGACAAGTGCTGGAGGTCACCATCACTACTTTCTATCCTGAAGATACTTCTACCGCTCGCCGATACATAATGCGTGAAGCCAACTGGCAATCGTTCACCGCTTATACAACAACACCTCTTCCACCTCAGGATATATCCTGTGACGAGATGGTGGAAAACTTTAATAGTACTCTCCTTCACGCCGCAGAATGCAGCATTCCTATAACTAAGGGAACACCGCGTAAAATTCGGACACCCTGGTGGAGTGACCTGTGTGAAATAGCAAAACGGCAGAGGAAGCCCGCATTCAATCGATACCGGCGCACCAAAGCAGAAGCAGATACAAATACGTTTAGGCGAGAAACTGCAAAAGCACAAAATACATGCTTCCTATCTCGAAGAGAATCATGGAAAAACTTCGTATCGTCCATGAATGTGAACACACCCATGTCTAAAATGTGGTCACGCATACGAAAAATGACTTGGAAGTACGGTCCCCCCCCCTCCCCCCACCTCCCCAATCCTAAGGATGATGGGAACGACCCACCACGATCCGCAAGATGTCTCTAAACTCTTTGCAACACACTACTTCTCCGTCAGCCCGGATTCTGTGTGCAGCCCGGCTTTCCGTACCACAAAGCGTACTGCAGAACAGAATGATCTGGATTTCTCAAAAAATCTTTTATACCTTATTATGATCCTATCACGGCACGCGAAATCCTTGGAGCAATTCGCACCTCCAACCCTTCTGCTCTTGGTGAAGATCAAATCTCCTACGAGATGCTCCGGCACCTACATCCCTCTGCACTCTCCTACTTGTGTCTTATTTACAACACAGTCTGGTCTACTGACTCCTATCCTGATCGATGGAGGGAGGCAGTGGTTCTGTCTTTCCCTAAACCTGTCAAGCCTACCGATGAATGGACCAGCTACCGCCGTATAGCCCTCACCTCGTGTGTAGCTAAGGTTCTGGAAAAGATTGTGAATGCCCGACTGACTCGGCACCTAGAAGCGAACTCACTCCTCTCCCCAGTATAATTCGGATTTCGAAAGATGCTATCAGCACAGGACGCCATATTACGCGTTGTGACTGCTATCCAAGGGGCCTTCGACCGCAAGCAACTCACTGTTTGCGATTTCTTTGACCTTGAGAAGGCATATGATACAATCTGGCGCTATGGCATCCTCGGAGAGATCCACCGGATGGGACTCCGGGGTCACTTAGCATTTTTCGTCCGGAACTTCCTCCGGCGGGGAGTCTTTTGGGCCAAAATCGGTTATCACCTTTCGGACATACATACCCAAGATTAGGGGGTCCCGCAAAGTAGCGTCGTTTCGTGTACTCAATCCGCAAGTGCCATTAATGGGATCACGAGGCTGATCCCTCCCTCCGTGAATGGGTCACTGTACGTTGACAACTTTATGATATACGCATCGGCGCCAGTTGTGTCCCAACATCAACGACAGAGTGTAATTGCCCAGGTGGTTGCCTGGACAGAATCTCAAGGCTTTAAAATATCTACAAGCACAACGTGTGCTTTTCATATCGATCGGTCTCGCACATACACGGGACCAGACCTCAAACTATGGAGAAATGATCCCTTTCCTACCTACAGTCCGCTTTCAAGGACTAATATTCGACCAGAAGCTAACCTGGAAGTACCACGTGCCGAAGTTTAAGATGAACTGCTTACAGCGATTTGCCATTCTTCTGATAGCATCGCACTTCACCAGGGATGCAGGTAGAATAATATCATCACGCCTTTACTGCGCTATCATCCGGTCCAAACTGGACTATAAGAGCGTGGTCTTTGGCTCCGCGAAACCAAATATTCTCAGAACACTATAACCCGATCACAATGCTGCCCTTCGCGCTTGTACTGGAGCTTTCCGCTCCTCATCTATTGTCAGCCTTCTTTGTGAAACTGGTGAGCCTAGTCTTGCCCTGCGACGAGAACCAATTGACCTCCAATTTTATTGCCATGTTCATGCTCGCCCCACCTCCCCTACGTGTACCACAATCCGACAGCGCCACCCCTATCTTGCTCCTTCCTAGAGCTTCTCAAAACGCATCGAGCTCCTCACTGCTGAGCTTGGACTACTACACATCATGGTGGACCCTCTCCCGCGAGATGCTATTGCCATCTGGCGTATATCAGAAAATATGCTCTGCCCTCGCTATTTTACTGGCGGAAAGGCAGATGCATCAACCCAAAATCTTCGAGCTATTTTTATAGCTTATGCAAAGACTCATCACGCTGAAAGCTTGCGTATCTTCACTGATGGATCAAAAGACGACGAAGCTGTGGGCTGTGCAGCGGTGCTTCCCGAGCCCGTCGTCACTAGGAAACTCCCGCCATCAGCGTCAATTTTCACTGCTGAACTCACGGCCATTGCCGATGCCCTCTTGGCGGCCAATATTTCAATCTTTAGCGATTCGCTCAGTGCGCTTCAAACCCTGGAGATCTTCAACAATTGCCACCCTGTCGTTTCAGCAATCTGACGCTGGCTTGTGCGATTGCCCTCCACAAACAAGAACGTCCGTTTGTGCTTGGTTCCGGGCCGGCCACTCTGGGGTGGTGGGCAATGAGCGGGCGGACGAAGCGGCGCAAAGAGCTTCAGCGGCGCCTGACCCAGCAGAACAGCGTCCTCTTCCATATAAAGACTTTTACCCAGCGATGTAAAAAACTGTGCAAAATAAATGGAACATGGAATGGTCTGATGTTCCCATGAGAAATAAATCGCGTACTATTAAAGACACACCCACACCCTGGGTCTCAGCAGGCAACCGATCTCGACGGACTGAGGTAACTCTATGCCGATTGAGAATTGGATATAGCATACTAACTCACAGAAATCTTATGGAGGCATCACCACCTCCTTACTGCATGGACTGTCTTGTCCCTCTTACAATAGCCCATGCCATGGCAGAGTGCCCCACATGGACGAAATGACGACGCACATACTTCCCCAGGAGCCGGTTCCTGGACTTTCCTAGTAAACTACCCGCCTAATGCTTACTGAGTTCCCTCAGAGGCGATTCAGTGCGGAACCGCTTCTCAGCTACCTTCGAGAATCCAGCCTCCTAGCTAAAATCTGATCTGTTGTGAATTGATCATACTTAATCTTACTTACCGATGGACTCCTCCATCCCGGAGGACCAATGCTTTCTTTGCTAATATTGATTAGGACACATTTGTGACCTCTCCCTATATCCCTATACTAAAACAGCAGTGACCTAAGCATTCCGTGAGTCGAAACAATCCCGGAGACTGACGATGATTTGTCGATGATTTGATGCAGCGGTAGCTGCTGGTTTGACGTTTGGTGCCAGAAGGACATTGACTCCAGTGCACTAGAAAGCCTCGACACTCTAATCTAATCTGGCCAACTAGCAAACACAGAATTGTCACAAAGTCAATGAGGCAGCTCACGGAGTACAACACACACGTCCATCATCCTCTTGATTATGCGATCATTATGTAAAATGTATTTGCTGACTCAACATTGTTTATTTTGCTGAACTCATTGACTGGAATGGCTATTGAATGTATGTAAATATTATATAGCCACAAGACATACCAATCTTTTAATTTGCATGAGATGAGAAAACTAATGGTTGCATCTATTGAACTATTTCATAACAATCTATGTGGCTGCTATCTAGATACAAATATGCGATCACATAAACATCAATGCATGAAATGTGTTTGATAAATAATTGTTAAATGTGCCAGGATTGCATCTTGGGAATATTCTGTGCTTACACCTCAACACTTAACAAGAAGCGTTGAGCTTAATCTAGTATTAGTCACACATCCTGAGTGTGGCGGTAAAACTCAGCAGCCTGCGATTGTTGCATGGAAGCAAGCAGTCCGTCCCTTGCAATATTCCTCACTGATTAGTGAGGCACTGCCTGCTCCAATTGGCTTATGAATGAAAGGGATTCGGAGGTTTCAGCTAACCTTGGATTTTTTTAGTGTTCGGTGATAATTTTTCAGACGCTCTTGATCTTTGAATGCTGAGACAACGCGATTATCTTCTTAGTGCCGCATTCGGCCCATCAGGAACCATTTTAGTCAGGGCGACCTTAATGTTGTATTGGCTCCTTGTGGTAACTGCTGGATGCGTCGTTCGTTGATGTGGTAGTTACAAGATGCGTCGTTCGTTGGTGTGGTGGCTACGGGATGCTTTGTTCGTTGGTGTGGTGGCTACGGGATGCTTCGTTCGTTGGTGTGGTGGCTACTGGATGCTTTGTTCGTTGGTGTGATAGCTACTGAATGCGGGGTTCGTTGGTGTTGTAGCTACTGAATGCGGGGCTCGTTGGTGTGATAGCTACTGAATGCGGGGTTCGTTGGTGTAATAGCTACTGAATGCGGGGCTCGTTGGTGTGGTGGCTTCTGAATGCGTCGTTTGTTGGTGTGGTAGCCACTGAACGCGTCGTTTGTTGGTGGGGTAGCTACTGAATGCGGGGTTTGTTGGTGTGATAGCTACTGAATGCGGGCTCGTTGGTGTGGTGGCTACTGAATGCGTCGTTCGTTGGTGTGGTACCTACTGAACGCGTCGTTTGTTGGTGTGGTAGCTACTGAACGCGTCGTTTGTTGGTGTGGTAGCGACTGAACGCGTCGTTCGTTGGTGTGGTAGCTACTGGTTGCTTTGTTTGTTGGTGTGGTGGCTACTGAATGCGTCGTTCGTTGGTGTGGTTGCTCCTGAACGCGTCGCTTGTTGGTGTGGTAGCTACTGAACGCATCGTTTGTTGGTGTGGTGGTGACTGAACGCGTCGTTCGTTGGTGTGGTAGCTACTGAACGCGTCGTTTGTTGGTGTGGTGGCAACTGAACGCGTCGTTCGTTGGTGTGGTAGCTACTGGTTGCTATGTTTGTTGGTGCGGTGGCTACTGAATGCGTCGTTCGTTGGTGTGATAGCTACTGAATGCGGGGTTCGTTGGTGTGGTAGCTACTGAATGCGGGATTCGTTGGTGTGATGGCTACTGAATGCGGGGTTCGTTTGTGTGGTAGCGACTGAACGCGTCGTTCGTTGATGTGGTAGCTACTGGATGCGTCGTTCGTTGGTGTGGTAGCTACTGAACGCGTCGTTTGTTGGTGTGGTAGCAACTGAACGCGTCGATCGTTGGTGTGGTAGCTACTGGTTGCTTCGTTCGTTGGTGTGGTAGCAACTGAACGCGTCGTTCGCTGGTGTGGTAGCTACTGGATGCGTCGTTCGCTGGTGTGGTAGCTACTGGATGCGTCGTTCGTTGGTGTGGTAGCTACTGGATGCGTCGTTCGTTGGTGTGGTAGCTACTGGATGCGTCGTTAGTTGGTGTGGTAGCTACTGGATGCGTCGTTTGTTGG
>SDVV010018337.1:0-13781 GCA_016164225.1 Gammarus roeselii
TATATATCGCAGAAAGTGACGGTGTGTGGTGGAGGGAGTGCGGGGGTAGATGTAGAACGTGGAGCCTGCATCATCATAGGTTCAACTGCGGGTCGAGCCACTGCCCGTGATGCTGTTGTATGAGCATTAGAGCAGCAATCCTGCATTGGATGAATGTCTGGTGTTGGTGCACAGAAAGGGTGTAATTGCTAAGATCTGTATTTGTTGTGGGTTAGGCAGCAGTTAATGCATTGCCACCCTTGTGCTATAATACAAACATGCGTCACGCTGTCACCTAGCGCAACGCATGTCCTTAGCTTGGGAAAGAAGAAGAACATTGGTGTTCACTTCACATTTGGGCTAAATGATGTAAATGTTTTGAGGCTCTGGTGCTTTGTTGGTGGACCAGAGGCTGAGCAGGGCACAGGTCACATCCCCGACAACGCCATCGATGACGATGTGAGGCCCTTAGGCTGATCTCAACGCCATTGACAACGACGTGAGGGCCTTTGACTGATCTTCAGATTAAGCACTGTCACCTGGTGATGCAAGCAGGCCATCTTGCAATGATCCACCTGACGCTCATAGGCTTCCTCATGGACAGCAGAGGCTCTGGCTATCCAGCTCCCTTTGGGTGTGCTGTGTCTCAGGGTAGCTACATCTGTTGTACAGTGGGCTCTACTTTGCAGTATGCTGTTTCAGCTTCCCTGTTTTACTTTATATATACCTCCCTCATTACTGCTATTTGTTCTAAAATATAAAAATGCTCCAAGAATCAAAACGTTTCTAAGTTTGCCACCCATGCTCTTGTTTTGCGCCTTTTCTCAGTGAAATGAAGTTGTCAGTATGTAATCCCTTTTTTCCCAGGTTATTGCCAACTACCAGCAGCCACCATGCGAACCCAAAATAAAATTGTTTCGAATACACATGATGATGACGAACAAGACCAAGAGCCAAACAATGGGACTGACGGAGATGAACAGGAAATTCAAGATGTAGCTGAGGCTCTGAATAATATTAATAACACACTAGATGACTCTCCTGAAGAAATGTCTGATAAAGGTAAGCAAGCATGGAAGCTTTTGGTAGATATTTGATTGCAGATAGTTTTAATGGTTAGATACTATGGCTTAGTAGCTATCTGCTTACTTTTTTTTTTTCATCTGATGCTTAGCTATATGATATTTGAAAATACTATGGTTTGGTATCTGCTTACATTTTTTTTCTTCTGATGCTTTTATGATATTTGGAATTGAGCTTTTCTGGCATCGAAACTGCTTCCTATGCCAATAGCCTAGTCATGTCACAGCACACCGGAAGGTATTCAGAGGGCAAGTTATCTGTATCCTTATAACTTCTGTTGCTCATGATGGAATTTTGTTTTGATGCTTTATAATGATTTGGTAAATTTGTTGAAACTGGCTGAAAGATGTCAATTAAAAAGAAGTAGTTGGGTTCACACTACAACAAGGTTCTTGAACAACCTGCAGTGCAAACTGAGTCTGATCTTTGTCTTTTGTCAACAACGCATTATCTTCCTGCATTAGTATGAAACCATGTTCCGCAGTGTCTTGGTTTGTAAGTATTTGTCATTTGAAATCCAAATGTCAGGATCAAGGTTTAAGAATGAAAGTGGAAGTTCTTGAATTTGAAAGAAATTTGTCGTGTTAATGTTACAAAATCATGATGATGTGCAGGGGCGATATCCAATTGGTCGACAGAGATTAGTTTGGAGGAACTTCTTCTGCTTTTGCTGGAGAGTTGTTCAACTTCAACCTTTTTTCAGATGAAACTACATCCCTTGGGTACTGAAAATGCCCTCACAGTTTATTCAAAGTAGGTTTCAGAAGATAATCCAACAAGAAATTTCATCAGATTGAAATCATTGGCTGGAGCAGAGGCTTGTGAGCGGCATATAAACCATGACTTCACAAAGATTCCAACTTTGATTGTACAGAACTCTCCGAGACCATTAAGTTCTCACTTTGACAGCTGAAAACCAGCATGTCTGAAAATCAAAATCTTCATTGCATAGATTAATCTAGACATGAATCGAGCACGATGCATGCACCTGTTTTCATAAATTTAACACCACGCCAGGGAACACCACCTAGGAACAGAAGGGTGAGTTCCAACAGTTCGCGGTAGTCATCCCCTTGCAGCATAATTTCAAGCTCTTTTAATACAAAGTTCTTAACTTTCTAAGATCTTTAACAGTGCTTCTGAGATGGCAGGTACTTTGACTCCAGGTTTGTAATCCGAAATTGCGATGTTCGGCCAATACGCTTTAAAATGTTTGAATATGAGCAACTCAGGGTTGCTAGAT
The DNA here is from genome assembly GCA_016164225.1 of Gammarus roeselii. Taxonomy (NCBI): domain Eukaryota; kingdom Metazoa; phylum Arthropoda; class Malacostraca; order Amphipoda; family Gammaridae; genus Gammarus; species Gammarus roeselii. The sequence continues at coordinate 2,306 of SDVV010018337.1, forward strand.
TGTCCCCTAGTAATGTGGAAAACCTCTTCAAGAATAAGTTTAAGAATGTGGTGCCTACAAGCTAAGTACAACACTTTTCTCTCATACAGGCGTTCAAGTAAAATACATGCTCCGCACTTTAGTCCAGTGTTGCTGGCTTGTTTCGAAGCTCAATGCCCTAATACGGTGCTCGATGCCCCAGTCAGAAAGCTACAACTTTTATTGCATTAGCCATAGCTTGCCAGCCTTGCTAGTTCCTGAAGGTAGCTCTGGAAATGCTAAAAGTTGATCAATGCCAGACCCAGACACAAGGACGGGAAGTCGATCAGATTAAATTAGATGTTAAAAATATAATTAGTTGGCTAAAAACAATTGAAATAAAATTAAATACCCTTCGGGAAGAGAAGATTTCCTTCTGGAATGAAGTGTGGGGTTGGATGCAATCACCCAGACGGGGTGCCCTCCGACCCACTTAAACCACTCCCCGGACTCCAGACCTGCTGATAGGATGCTGAATGCGTTGCCTCTCTGTAGGGCCAAAACCAACCGCAGCTGGAACGACCGCCCTAGTCCACACCAGAAAATCAATCTGTTTTGGGACCATCTTCTGGATAATTTTAGGCAGCCTGCAGTCCCCACGATAGCTGGTGTTCCAAACGCATGATGCATACTCAATAAGTGGATAAATGTGCGTAACATGTAAGAACAGCATAAACAACCATGACCTGCAAACAGTTGATCTCGACGTACAGTTTGCCAACCGACCAGCCTGTGTCGCCACCACACAAATATATGGGGAATTGGCGACAAGTATCCACGCAGGCACCTAAGTTTTTATGTGCATATGTGCAGTGATAAACTTTAATGCTCTACCTTGCGGATGTATATACTGTTCAACTTTACCCAGAGCATCAAATTCAATGCGGCCTTTATAAAAGCGCAGCACTATTAACTTGTTTGGATTCAATCTAAGAATCCAGGACCTTGCAACACAGTCTACTCTACTGTATCCAACCCACTTTGGAGTGACTGGACACCTTGAATGGCAGGCTCAGTGTCCTTAGGTAGCTCGAGTAGCTACAACTTGTAGTAGCCAGAAAATTCCTTGAACTATCATGAAAGACCACTGGAGATGTGATTAATATAGATCACGAACAGCAGCGGTCCAAGGACAGAACCCTGACGAAACCACTAGTCACAGAAACTGGGGTGCTCATGCTGAGACTCACACAAACGGATCGTTCTGCCAGAGAGGAATGCAGAGATCCAGGCCAACCAAGAATTACAAACACCTAAATATTTCAACTAAAACAGGAACTAAGCTCAAATCACCACACCTATCTATTTAGAGAGGTACGTATATGTCCTTCATATCCATGTGGAAGTAAAAAGATACAAGCTTACAGACTCCCTCGCTAAACTGGCTTCCACCGATCATGAAAAATGTATCGCCATACAACCTCCCATCGGAACGATATGTGGTAACAAAGTAGACAGAATATGATGTCAAACCATCAGTTGGAAAACGAAATATTCTCAACCACTTCTGTACAAGACACTTTGATAACTAACAACCATCTACTGGATGCAGACATGGGACCGGTTGCTTCGCTACGTCCATTGGTCCACCGAGCGTCATCAGCGTGAAGCACTTACTAATGGAGTGCAATTCACTTGTGACCCTCGACGAGTTTTTTTCATTCCCCCTTGCGCTTCAAAGAATACCCACTGACCTCACCTTCAGGACGAAGCTTATCGCATTTGGTAGGCATATCGGCCTATTCAAAGCAGTGTAAACTAATTAGAAATGCACAAAAAAAACGTCCACCCCACAATGTAGCTACTTTGAAATATTAGTCAAAGAGTACAAGAAGGAATATCTATTTTGAGAGTTACATATTTATCCTATATTAAAAATAATCAAGCCTTATTCCCGTGTGCACATGCGTTCATAGATACTACAATTACAGATAGCTATTAGACCGACTCCCCCAGAAGGGGGGGGGGGGTGGCTGACGGCAAGGCGCACCTCACACTCGTCGCATACACTCGCACAATTTAGCCCCTTTTACGCTAAAGGGTCCGGCCGGAAGACCCCACAACACATTCTCCGGGTCATGAGTGCGGTAAGTGTCTGCAGCAGGACCCGACAGTGTGACTGGTCTACCCCTGCCGCGTCATGATGACCGACGGACGAGATGCCAAGGGCGGGAAAGCTCATCAGGGCAGCGTCAAAAATCATTCGTTCACTATCATTCCCTACTCGCAACTATTCATTGCACGCTCTCTCGCTACCTCCACACTCAAGTCTCTACTTTCTAAAGCCTGCTTCACACCATCCAAACTTCGGTCTACCTCTAGTCCTACTTCCATTGACCTCCGCCTTCATCACCCTTTTCACCAATCTCCCTTCATCCATTCTCACAATATGCATAAACCATCTCATAATACGCAAATCAACTCTGTCCTCTAACTTCTTCACCATCCCTTGTCTAATTCGAACAACGTCGTTATTGATTCTGTCTCAGCGTCACTCCAGCCATGCTCCTCGAACATTTTATTTTGAAAACATTCAGCCTTCTTCTCTCTTCTCACACAACCCTCTCCTTGCGTCCATCCTCAGCGTCTTACAGCTCATTACACTCTTCACTGCACACAACACCTCACACCCTTCCTTCACTCGCGACTTCACCTCAGTTTCTAGATGAGCCTCTTAATGTAATTAGCGCTCGGTAATATTTGCAAATTACGTATTGAACATATTTGGTGGCTAAATAATTGATGCCTCAGAGGTAGAATAAATTGATTGGTATGATGAGTAGAATATATAATGGTGCAGTTAGGTTGAAATTGCCATCTTGCCACTTCGGGTTCTCCTTAATTGAATGAATAATTTTTTCTTGCATTAGCACCTTTTTGCTTGCTTAGCTGGTATTCCTACACTTAAACAAGGTGTGCTCTCATTCTGACAGAGGTGATAGAGTTGAGTGCTAAGATGGACGCCATCAACAAGGCCATGGATGCGCTGGAGCAGCGCAGCGACAGCATGACAACTGAACTACGGAAGATACTGGCTGAGAACAGGCAAGCCAGAGAGCAGCTGCAGCAACAGCAGCAGAATGAAGAAGTGTCAGAGAAGTAAATGAGGTCATGCATGGAATCGGAGGAATAACTGTAGTGCGAGATAATCTTCATTCATCTCTATTGTAGATGTTGTAAAACACACTACGTAGAAACAGTTGATAAGAGAGAAATATTTTATTTACAAGCATTAATTCGTTGAATGGATGTAATTTAATTTATTAAGAAGGCATTTCAGCTCCTCATTGTATTGTCTGTATCATTTGCAGCTAGCTACCACCAGGCTGGAGATCCCTGTTGATCTAATATAGTAACAACTACCATACTGATGCGGCGATTGCGTGTGTGTTCATCTTGTGCTAATGTTTTGTGCAGTCGGTTGGCCACTTGAACATCTCTCCCAACAAGATCAAACTGTCAAATTTATCATAAGGTTTTTCCTCTGCAAGTGCTACGCTATCCAAGCTATGCTCGAGCAGCCTCGTGATGTCCCACTTTAGAGCGTCTACTAACGATCGAGCACTCGCTCTCAAGTAATTGTAATTATCTTCACACATGTGCTAGTCAGGTCATGGTTTAACCTGGCGCGGGTGAACACTCTCATTGCTCTTCAGACTCCCCTCTTTTTCGCTCTTAGCTATTTCTCCTTTTCTCCCCATCCTGAATTTTCTTGACTTGTATTCACTTCATTTGCATCTTATGTTTAGTTAACATTTCCTTTACCCTATTCCTTTCTCTTTCTTGACTACTCTTCAATAGTCATTACAAACAAACTAAAAAGTATCCTTTCGTATGGGTAGTAACAGCGACATTGCGCCCATTCTTCCCATTTTTGTTGTTCTCATGTTTGAGATTACCTACACTGAGTGTAGATCTCATACATGGGATCCCAGTTTCCAGCATTTTTTTCATTTACCTCTCAGCTGGTGATGTGGTGCAATTGCCCTCGGCACCTTGAGGACGACTGTGAATCCTTGCTGCTCTGGAGCAGGGCATGTCGAGTGAGAACGCTCCTTGCTGCCATCCGGGAAGTGCTGGCACTATATGGCATCAGCACATGAGGAGTTACTGTAGTTACCTACTGTGGCACCCGTGCATGCTTTTTATCTTCGCAACATAAAGGACATTGACTCAACGCAGTGTTACACCCATTCACTTTAATCTAAACTCTTTCTTCCTCCGTCTCCTCAATCTACTCCTAAGCTCTTTCATGGGAACTGGGTCGATGTACGAACGCTGTTCGTAATTAATAAAAATAAAGACGAGAAACGGATCACTAGAGGCGACAGGTGCGAGAAATGGGACGGCATTGTTTAGTCTTGACTCAGTTTTGCGGACATTGCAGAACACGCTCCACGAACGCAATGTTTGAACCATAAAATCTTGCCTTGGGTTTCAGTGAATTTATGGATGCACTCAAAATTTAATACAAATCATCGTGGTCCTACCGAATATGTTTTTGGCTATGGAAATCTTCGTGCGAGTCGCTACCTATTGAACAAGTCTAGCTGAAACTTCAGGCAGCTCAGCGTAATGTTGCCGAAGTAGCTATTGCAGTTCTGTTCGACCCCTGAAAGAAAGGTACCTTGTATCTAATGAACTACGCGGTACTTCACAAATCATTTCTCTGTAGTACAGGACTGATTTTAAATAGCTCATTGAGATATCATATTAGGTTGGAATGATAATTACCTGATGAAAAATGATAGAATTTTTAAAGTCATGCCACCTTCAATTAAATAATTCATGTTTGGGATTACCCAATGGACAATTTTTATTAATCAATAACCATATGCCTTTTATTTACCGGAGTCAACTAACTTCTACCGGCATGTGTAGCTGCATCCTGCTCGAATGATTATGGTAATAATGAAACGGCTGTTTTCCTATGTGAGGTCAGTACCTATATTTATGTACATATCAATCTTCATTTTTTACTGCGCGTTTAATCCAGCTGAAATAGATTCGTTTAGCTACCTCCTAGCCAGTCTGGATCGTATATCAGTGAACGATATTCTATGAATTCGAATGACTGATAATTATTGTATGGCTCGCGCTTGTATGACGGAGCAGTTATGTATCAAGTGCAAGGTTTCCGGTTCTTGCGATCCATGATCAGTAATACTACCATCAGAGACCGCTGTGATAGTACAGGCTGTTCCGTGTATAAATCATCTAACCCTCGTTCTACTAATGCCTGATTGTCTCCTAACTGCCTTACTGTCGGCAGATCCCTCATTGTGGTAGCCTCAACGTAATTGACAGTTGTATTGCGTAACTCAGTAAGACACTTTTAAATCAATAGTTATGTTGCTTCTCTTCCCTTACAGTGTTTTATTTGTTTTTTAGGCCACTATTTAAAACTTCTTCCCGGCATAGTTACGTGGCCACTGTTGCATTTCTCATCTTGGCTACAGCACCGAAACTCCTGTCTCTGAAAAACATGAACTCTTTCGACCGTAACTGCTTGCGTGGTGAGGTAGCTACCGTTAACATTTGTGAGTCATCGTTATGATCAAGACGGAATCAGTTCATTTATAGGCTTCTCCACATGAAGCTGCTCGTGCAATGAATTACTGTCGCAGCAATAAGAATAAGACACTCGCTGGGTATTTGAATAGACGCTATTGGATGCCAATTTGCGTGCTTAATTGAATGCGCGACGCAGAAAAACATCTCCATAACGCCGCATCACTCAAATAGAACACAAGTATATTTAAATACTGACGTGCAGTCATGCCAATGGTATATCTTCCTATGATACAACTACTTGTTGAGCCTATTGTCTTCTACTGGCTTGATATTTTTTGTGCTAACCTACCATGGTAATTTTTATGAGCATTTTATGATTTGCTAGCAGTGCGGTTATCTTGTTGTCAGTAAAAGCGTGAATAGCTAAGTTTTTTAATTAATGGCATTATTCGTAAAATGTTCATTCTTTTATATCCGAGGGGAATATTTGTTGCTGAATCATTCTAACTTTAATTTTGAACTTTACTGCCAGCAGGAGCATGCATTTAATTAGATTTTTTTTGTGGGTTATGTTATGATATTCAAATAAAGCGTAAGGTCGTTTGCCAAGCATTTTATGATATTTCTTTTAATTTGTGTTGCCAAGGTAATCGTGTAGCTAGTCTACGTACGTTGTAATCGTTATTGTGAATAATTCCTGCACAGTCCTCCTAAGACAGAATCAATTACTTTTTCGGTACATTCCATTGTAATAGTTAGTACATGAATATAGCTATTCTACTTGACACTAGATTCATTGTAGCTATAACCTTTTGTTGGTCAGATATGCATTACACTAATGATATGGCGTTTAGTTGGTTCTTCGGCGACAGGAAGACGCCACGTGACTGCTTCCATTGCCGGGCGTTTCCAGCACCCAATAGGAGGCTTTCACGTGGCGTCCTCTTGAAGCGGCGCTGAACCAAATGACTGCAGTGTGATACTGACTTGACTGCAAGGGATAACAAAATACCTGGAACCTTATTTGAATTACTCGTTTTGGTGTGATGCCTCATCAAATGATCTAAGAAGTTAAGAACCGTCCAGTCTCAGACCGCCAGAAGACCGCTTGTCTGCTCCATGTTTTCTTAACAGCAGCAATTTCTAATGCAGGGCAAACGGATGATTATCCACCAAGCTGGACCGTGAGAAACGTTTGGTGCCAGATGGACATTGACTCCAGTGCACTAGAAAACCTTGGCACTCTAATCTAATCTGGACCATGAGAATGAAAGCAGGAAAACTAAAATAACCATTATATATATTTTTTATTGGAGAACCTCTTTGATGCAGTTTACATCACAAGCATAAGCTGATGAAGTGAAGTTCTGTCACAGCACCCGTAAATTGCTGCCACAAACGAGCTCCCTGCCGCTCTAGTGACTGCTAGGGATGTACTCGATGCTATTAACTTTTCAGTCCCAGCGACTCGTGGGGCTAAGAAACTGTTGAAGATACTGATGCAGACACCAGGCAAAATCCCCCGAAAGTGGTTTCGCCGACGACAAAGCGCCCCTCACGATCCTCTTGTGCTCTTGAACCCATACCAAACCTTAGCTCTTCAGCGCTAAAGGGTCCGGTCAGGACCCCGCAACACACACTTCGGTTCAAGAGTGGAGTCCGAGATCAGTGTCAGCAGCAGGACTCGACAGCGATAAGTGGCTTATCCCTGCTGCTCATATTAACCGGATTCTCCCCCTCACGACTAGTCCCTTCTTAACAAAACGTCAAGGGCGGGACAGGTCGAAACTCGTCCATTCTCAACCATTTTCCACTTCTTACCATCCATCTACTCAAACTTCGGCTGCCCTTAGGCATACGTCCACTCACCTCCGCTTTCGTCACCCTCTTCCCTAGTCATCCATCCTCACCATGTGCCAGAGCCACCTCAAGACACGTGAATCTACCCTGTCCTCTAACTGCGACACCATCCCCGTTCCAATTCGAGCAACGTTAATTGATCCTAAAGATGATTACCCACAACTCCGGCCATACTCCTCGAACACTTAACAGGGTGTCGACAGGGCCGAGACATACGGAAGAGCCCCGGGATTTTTTTTTCACGTACGGGAATTGCAGGAAAGCCGCTAATTTTTTTAGAAGGATCCAGATGTACGGAAAAATTCGTTGTGAATTGAAACCATCGAGAAAGGCTAGACGATTAGTATGGTTGTAGGGGAGGCGGGAGCCACTATGGGATATTATATATAATTAACGTGGTCCATGAATTTCTGGCCGCCGTGGCTGAGTGGTTAGCGTATCCGACTGCTGTACCAGCCTCTAGTGCTGCATGTTACAAGTTCGAGCCCCGGTAAAGACACGGAGGTCTTGTGGCGCGGGATTGAGCGCCTCCCCCTTCTGTGTCAGCCTAACTAAGCCACCCTCCTAATTAGGAGGAAACTGTTGTATATCTACATACATATGTATTTCTGGCATTGGAAGTGTGTCCATATAATAATTTTATATTTTTGTTGGTTATCAACGAGGAACGATGCCTTTTATTTTGCCATTGATAAGGTGGCGGTGAAGTGAGAGAATATCTAGTTAAATAAAGAGATACAAATAGCTATAGTTTTTGATAGGGTTTAAAGCGCCGGAACCCCGTACAGACTCGTTAGGCGTATACAAATTATGCGGGAAAATACGTTTTGATGTCCGTGAAAGCCCCGCAATTTTTTGCTCACCCATAGCTGTCGACACCCAGTGCTTCAGTAGTGTTATTGAAGCATTCATTTTCCATAGTCTATCTGTGGGGCTTCAATTGTTGAGTTTAACGCACGAAACTCAATTATGGAAGTGTAGGTTGGCAAATTCCGTGCCAAATGACAACTGACCTTCGCGAAGAACCCTCTAGATGCACAGGTTGGCCCCTTATTTGTGCTGGGACCATGAACCGCACAGTAGTTGGTCAAAAAATTAGGTCGTCTACCGTTAATGATATATTCGGTAAGGCTGATCATCACCCAGATCTCTGGCGCAAACTGGGGTCCAGCAATGGGCATTAACAGGCCCAACACGAGAGGGATCAGCAGCTCTCATGTGCTGACGACCAGGAACCTTACAGTAAAGAACTCGAGCCTTTACAAAACAGATTACGTCACCCCGGCCGGTGTCGACCGACCAATGACCGGCCTTTCCGACCAGTAAATGGAAGTCTTCATCGCAGCCTTCAACACAACCGACAAACGTCTGACAAGACTCGAGAATCATGTCAAAACTTTAGTTCTTAAAATTCACGAACTTCTGGAAAATCGAAGGTACAGGCGGAGGCAAGTGCCTCCGCCTCTGTTTTCGATAACAACCTCAACGAATCTCTACCCCAGAAACACCCCAACGGAAATCCGAGAGTTGCTAGGAATATGAAGTTCTCACCATTTGATGAACACAGCTTTTTCAACAACGGTCCCAACTTTCTCAAACGGTGGAAAATCTTGTTCAACGCCAGGGAAGACAGGACATTTGTCCATACAACTTACAAGAAATACTGGGCTCCATTACCGGCTCCCATGTGGAGAAAACTGAACTAGTGGAAACTGAAGTGGAGGCGCCAGTGAAGGAGGGATGTAAAGTGTTGGGTGCACTAAAGAGTGTAACGAGCTGTAGGACGTTGGGGATGGAAGCAAATAGAGGGCTGTATGAGGGTGTTGTTGTCCCAACTGTACTCTACGGAGCTGAGTCTTGGGGGGGTGAGAGCAGAGGAGAGAAGAAGGTTGAATGTTTTCGAGATGAAGTGTTTGAGGAGCATGGCTGGAGTAACGCTGAGAGACCGGATCACCAACGACGTGGTTCGAAGCAGAACAGGGAGGGTGAAGAAGTTTGAGAACAGAGTGGATTCGCGTGTACTCAGATGGTTCGGGCACATGGAGAGGATGGATGAAGGGAGATTGGTGAAAAGGGTGATGAATGCGGAGGCGAGTGGCCACAGGCCTAGAGGTAGACCGAAGTTTGGGTGGATGGATGGTCTGAAGCAGGCTTTGGGAAGGAGAGACATGAATGTGGAGGTGGCGAGAGAGCGTGCAATGAACAGGCGTTAGTGGAGAATGATTGTGAATGGTTGATTTTGACGCTGCTCCCCCGATGTGTTATCCCGCCCTTGGCATCCCGCTGTCGGGATTGCCGTGGGTGGGAGGGGCCCGGCTATTATGACGCGGCGGGGGTAAACCAGTGAAAACTGTCGGGCCCTGCTGCTGAAGACGGTTCCTCGGACTGCACTCGGGACCCAGAGTTTAAGTTGAGGGGCTACCGGCCGGACCCTTTAGCACAAAAGGGCCAAGTTGTGTGAGTGTGAGCGTATGAGGGTGTGAGGTGCGCCTTGCCGTCGGCCACCCCCCTTTCTGGGGGATGCGGCTTAGTGTCTGTATCTGTATTACCGGCCGTCCAGTTCTGAATCTAAGCACCAGCGGCGATGACAGCTACACCATCAGAGTAGACACAATACTTCAGAGCGGCGCTCAACTCTCCATGACCAGTAAAATGCCGAAGTCATGCACAATCATAGCACACCCAACCTACTTCATGAGTTCAGACTTGATTTACATTGAGGTCTCCCGATGGAGCGAGCTGATGAGTTCATCACCGGACTTGTATTATACGACGACCTAGAAAAACTCGAAGTAATCGTTGAACTACATCCAAACTGTGGGAGAATCTGCGCTCTCCCGGGCGCTTAATAAATGTCCGAGCACAGTTAAGCGTTTTGACGTCTAGATGGTGAAATAATGTTGATGTTAATCTTAAAAAGTGAAAGTTTTGAATGGCTCTGTGCGTGGAGGGAACAAGGCAAGTCGAGGCAGTTTGAGGCGAGTGGAGACTAGTCGACTGGCGAGGCGACGAGTCGAGACGAACCGAGGCTGGTTGAGACTAGGTGACCCGGGAATTGGGGGTACTCGTGGGACCCGCGGGACTCGGGCTGTTTAGGGAACCCGGGGTCTTGGAAGGCCAGGAGGATTTGGGGGGACCCACTTGGACCCTTCCGGAGCCTTTTGAGACACCCTTGAGACCCTTTGGGATCCCCTTGAAAAATCTTGGGACCCGCTTGAGACCCTTCTGAACCCTGGGACCCCTGCTTCCCTCTCCCCACGCTGTAAAACCCATGCACAGAAAAATGTGTATATGTGAAATACTTGAGTAGAACAATTGATTATTACAGTCCGCGGATTATTCTCACAGAGAGCGAGGGTTGAGTCGAGGCTGGTCGAGATCAGTCGAAACATCGCGTTCCACTCCACTCCAATCGAATCCCTTAACGTGATTGCTAATGAACTTCCACTTCCGCTCCGGCGAGACAAACTTTCACTACAATACTATTTTAAGACAAGAAGTCTAATCAACAACCCAGCAAAGCCACATCACCAACATATCCGATAAGCGCCTTTTTGCGGCAAAAAAGAATATATGCCCACCGTTTTCCCTACGTGTGGACAACCTGCTGACCTCGCTAAACATCAATCGTAGAGCTATTAAACCTTCATTTTCCTACCGAATCCTTCAAATTAACACACCAACATGGATGATCCACACACCACCGGTCAACCTAGACCTGCAAATGTACCCTAAAGCAACTACTCCAACCAACGCGTACCGGCAGGAATTCCTAAGACTACTCGAGGAAGAATATTCAGACCACCGCCACGTATACACTGACGGCTCCAAAACCGCGTTGGGGTGGATGGATGATTATTCATTTTATAGATCATTAACACTTTATTTTAGTATTTTATTATTTCTTCTTGCTTGGGCTCTATTATTTTTCTCTGCCCTTTTTTCATGGTGATAAATTTTGCATTGGTTATTTTTATTATATGCATCGAGGTTGGTTGAGACAATGTGACCCAGGGAGAGGAGGTACTCGTGGGATCCGCGGGACTCGGGGACCTGGGGTTTCGGGAACCCGGGGGACTTGGGA
>SDVV010018338.1:0-13781 GCA_016164225.1 Gammarus roeselii
GCGCGCACCCCCGTACGCTCGGTGAGTCAAGGTGCATGCATCGCGTCCTACCCCGGTGAAATGTGAAATGTTATGTGCAAATTCCCGTAGACCGGACAAAATTGCGTTTTGTACCTATACCTACTACTTATACTAATAACATAACAGCATAACAGTCATACCAAAACTATCTGACATTTAACACTGAGCTCATGCATAACAAATAACAACATTACGGTATCCGTTCAATCTGAAAGAGTTCCTAAGCCTTACTAAGATATAATATCTATAATAGGACAAAATCGAAGCCCACTGTGTCATAACAACAAACTCTACAATGCTCTAATAAGTCACTTCTCAGCAAGCTACCCCTGATATATAACAAATTTAGAGGTAACACCCAGTCATGGTACAATACCTCAGACAAAGTATGCATCTGTTTAGTCCATTGCCTCTGAACAGTGTCGAGCAAAGCCACATCCTGGACATAACCAAGAATCTAAACACAAGTACAGTTGTCATGAATGAGCCCGACATGAGTCCCAAAAAGTGTAGCCGTAAAAAACTGGGCTTCTGTTCACTGACGACCTAAGTGATTCACTACAACGATCAGCAGCTTGTCGCATAACCTCTCTAACAAACATATGTAAGTTGAAACCGACATCCACTCGAACATGCAAAATTCACGTTGAACTTGGACGAACTCCAAATGACCACAAAAGAGTGTAAGCCGCCTCTACACTAGGACCCATCTATCCAGTAAATCGTCTTCTAAACCGTTAAACTACACACTTGCTAGGGTTCAATGCCGAAATTCTACAGAGATGCAGTAGGAATTTACACCTCTCAAACATACATTCTTACGATCATCGTGGAAAAAATCATACAACAATAATAAAATAACTACGTAATTCTCTACTCTGCTCTAATTAACATTAAAAATTGTAATACACATGGGTATCCGTCATAGTAGATCGGTTTTCTTATACAAATGAACATAAACACAACGAGCTTTTGCATAGTGGACTCTCTAGCTCCTCCTAAACATTGAAGAATGGTCCTTCAATAAACATACAATAAGCTAAAAGCAGAACCAAGTCTGTAACAAATGGAATCTTCTATATCTAAAAATATCCACGTCAAATATTGTACCAGGATGTAAAAAGATATATAAAACACTAAAAATATACAACATGTAACTAAATTAGACCTGAAATACTGTTCTACATTGCAGATACAAACGTAATATATCCTAATATTCCGATATTGTTTAAAATAACAAACAGATTGAATTGAAGATGAAAACTCTACAGAGAACATACAAAACTGAAAGACACATACTAAAACTCTCGAGTTATGAGAAAGTAATAAGATCAATTCTCTACCATACCAAAAAAAACACATCAAAAACCATGATGTACGAGAAAAAACTAGCATGTAACTAACCAAGCAACTAACGTGAATAAGTAAATTATACTCGTGGGTGATGATACCGATGTAAACATGGATTTAACATGGAAGTGCAATCTCACCTACTTTTCCAAAAGCAAGAGAATGATAACGAAATGCTTCCCTTCATAAAGACATTCCTATTCACACTGAGCAAATAATTGGCATCATGCAAATAATCCATAACGGGTTCTTTCTCCTTTTGATGGAATGTTTCTGTCACCTGTTTATTCGGTACCTGTTGTCTGCATCCGATATCTCACAGCAGAGAAAACGAAAGAAGTTACTGCAAGAGTACCTAAAACAGAGCGCAATGGTACTGATAATACAATCACAGAAAATAACATTAAGATAATTGAATATATGCCACGTGTTAATTGATCAACAGCGAACGACGTAGAAATGATACCAAGGTTGAAAAAATCATCATGAACGTGTTCGGAAATCAACATTCGTGTAAGAAAGTGTGGGGCTTAAACCTTCAATACTGCACGTAAATCATTATGTAACTGTTAGATTTATTATCAAATAAAGAATTATCTTATAAATGTATGTTATTATTATTCCTAAACATTGAGAGAACTAGCATTGAAAATGCATATATGCAACATGATATGCAATGACATTGCTATACAGTATGCCCAGCATTGAAATACATATACCTATATGTATATGTAAACGTTCTATTTATAAAACCTATTAATATATATAACCTATTAACATATATAACCAAATAAATAACGAATAACCCGAACGCTGTTTATCCGTCTGAAGCCCTACCAGCTTCCGTTCTCTTCGCGCTGCCCGCCTTCGGGCCGACCGCCTTCACACCGCTGAAGTGTTACGTGCAAACTTCCGTAGATCGGACAAAATTAGCGTTTCCGTGACATATACACTACTGAAGTCACAGACGCGCAGATATCTCTGCTGGTATTGCTTGCTAGACCTATCGAAATCATTCGAAAATTTAAGTGATGAAATGCTAGCTGTCAAACTGCGTTAAAAAGCAATAGGCCTATACTTTGTTCAAAAAGTCTCTGATAAATTGGCAACAATCAGAAAACTTCACAACTCAACCACGTGAAGTCTAACCACAATTGGCTCTTGGGTCTCACAAGGTTAGGTCATCAGCCCTGTTGCTCTGGGTTTTTGTAAATGACAAGTACAGTAAATTATATAGAAATCAAGTAAAAATTGTCATGTCCGCCGATGATGTTCAAATAATAATTTCTCGGAAACGGTTGAATGTAAATGCGTTAAAGGACGACGATAAGAGAACCGTAATAATTTAAAATATTTGTACGATAAAAATGGACTCAAGCTCAACTCAGAAGAAAAATAACATCATGTTCGGTTCACACTCAACACTAAAAGCAGTTCCAGTGAATTTCTTGATCAAAATTGACAAATCTGACAAGCTTGTTAAATAAAAAATTAAATGACTATGCGTTTGGTTTGATTATGATCTTTCCTTCACACATCACATAAGTATACTCTTTGTTCTAAGTTGAACGGAACACTTTTATTCATAAATTCTGCAAAAACAATGGATTTCAAACCAAGGTTCCTGATTGTCCACTCTCAAAATTTTTCTCATATCAACTACTGCCCTATTTTTTGGGAAATTATCAAAACCCAGAGATTGAAAGTGCAGTGTTGTATCAATTTTGGGTGCAAGGATAACGTGCGATGTTAATAGAAAGCGAGACCACGTGAATCCTTCCCTCGAAAAAATGCATTGGCTCATTATCAACCACAGACTATGAAGCACTCCATGAGTCACTAAGAATGCATTAAGAGCGTATCGGAAAACATTCTCCCGGCAACAAAAGGCACATATATTTTCGAGGTGGAAATAACCAGTCGTCGAACAGTTGCGTACAACGAGCTAAGTAAAATTCGCAAGTCATGGTCGAGCGAAATAACAAAAGATGCTTGTCTCTTCTGATAGGATCTCCCACTTCTCGATTGAGTTCCAATACTGCTCGACTCCTTTGTCGTCTTTGATTAGAAGAGGACGCAACCCGTTTGGTTACCTAACATAGAGCTGCAGTACAAAAATTTTATTCGCCTCTGTAAAAACTGGCTTAGAGGTTATTACACAGGCGACCTTCATGAAGGATTTTACCAGGGGGAAAACAGGTGTTGTCCTGAAAGCCGTATGAGACAAATTACAGTATCTATAGATAGAAGTTAGAAGTATTTTGTTCAAAACCTCGTTGTTGAACTCGGACAAAATAATGATACATGTATCTAGATACATATTTGCCCAACACTGGAAGCTACTTCGCAGATCACACTAAAACTTGCCCACCAGCTCCTCGGTGGCGTTGAGCTGAGTATATTGTGAAGGAAGCGGAACAGGGTGAATGATTGGTACTGTCGAAAGCATGGCAGCCATTTTTTTGAGAAAAAATGTCCGCTTTAGCTTTTTATCGGACGTATAATCATACGTGGATATTCATATATGTTTGCACACTTTAATAGTCATTGCTTAAAGTGCAGTTCAGTATGCTTGTGAGCCCTCGACACAACACGTTGCATTGCTCTTAACAAACTCGTCAGCTGACCTCTGATTTAGCTTCTAAGTCAGAGAGGCACTGGCCTATTGACTGACATTGAACACGAGCTGATCACAATTAATAAATTAATGCGTTCGAACACGTTAGAAATTAAACCTTCTGTACTCGGTGATATCACTTCAAGGATTTATTTCACTCATAGTTCGTGTTGAGCAGCGGTAGGCGCGCGCGGGGCGTCTCCTACTCAAATAACTATTGTCCTCACAGGAAATTCTTGTTATTATGTCATAGGAATGTATTGGGACTTGTAATAACGAATCAATATTAGTTTGTGTATATCAAAGGATTTTTCGTTATCTAATTACCTTTAAGCGATGCTTATATAAGGGTAAAAAATATCACAGTTATTGCCTCCTGGTAAAGGTGTGTTGAATCCGTGTAATCAATTGGTGTATATTTACCATATGCATTGTTTCTTGACTTATACGTCGCATAATCGTTTCCTATATCACTGGGTAATAAGCATTGAATCATTGACAGGATGAGGGCGTTTACAAGTGCCCCTGGTTCATACACCCTTACCCAACACATAAGACGACTGTTTATTATAGAATGAAAACAATAAACATTTTATTACGCAACCATGATCTTCAGTTTTTTTCGTAATTTGGAGGTATTTGATTTAGAGTGTGCGGCAGTATTTTTCCAAATTAGGACCGGGACTGCTACGCCGGTATTTTTTACTCACCACAGTAAATACTATCTCCCGGAAACGCGGCTTTTGTCCGGTCTACGGGAGTTTGCATATAACATTTCAGCGGCGCGAAGGCGGTCGACGCGAAGGCGGGCGGCGAAGGGGAACGGAGGTGGACTCGGACGGACAGCTTTCGGATTATTCCTAAGGTATTGGTTATATATGTTCATAGGTTATATAAATAGAACGTTTAAATACAGGTTACCTTTAGTACTTTTATCGTATTTCAATGCTGGGCACACTGTATTGCAATTTCGTTGCATGTCATGTTGCATATATGCATTTTCGATGCTAGTCCTTTGAATGTTTAGGGGTTTGATAACTTACATTTATAAGATATTTTTGTATTGATAATAAATTTAACAGTTACATTGTAATTTACATGCAGTATTGAAGTTTAAAACTTCAGAAATATTCTGCTTGCACAAATGTTGATTTCCGGACACGTTCATGATGAATTTTTCAACCTTGGCATCATTTCTACGTCGTTCGCTGTTGATCAATTTACATGTGACATAGATTCAATTAGATCTATGTTATTTTCTGCGATTGTATTATCAGGGCCCGTGAGTTCAGTTTTAATTACTCATGCAGTAACTCCTTTTTTTGTTTTATCTGTTGTGAGCTATTGGACGCAGAAAAAGATACAAAATAAACAAGTGACCGAAACATTCCTTCAAAAGGAAAAACAACCCGTTATGGATTATTGTCAAGTTCCAAATTATTTGCTCAGTGTGTATAGGATTGTCTTTATCAATGGAAGCATTTCGTTATAATTTTCTCCCTTTGGAAAAGTAGGTGAGATTGCACATCCATGTTAAATCCATGTTTACATCAGTATCATCACCCTAGAGTATAATTGGCTCATTCGGAGGTTGGTTGGTAGGTTTTAAGCGGTTGGATTGGGATATTTGTGTGTTTTGTTCGTTTATCATGATTTATATAGTATAAACTGTTTATAGTAATAGTGTAGTGTGGAAGGTATATTTTATAACTCGATTTGCAGCCTCAGTTTTCGATTGGCCCTGTTTGGTACCAGCCTGATATTGAATTTAGGAAACGTCTTGTGTTTTCCGTCTACATACTTCATATATACATAATATCTATAGGAATAGTAAGGTTTATTAGGTTGGCAGTTGGCGGGTTAATGCATATATTTCTTAGGATGCTGTAGCTTCGTTACGAGATTCTGTATACTCCACAACGCATTATCCAGTTTTGAACCAGATATATCGGTGTTCCATTGACGCGGTGTTCCAATAACGAGAGTAGCTTAACGATTTGGATTTATTGTAAGTTATTATATTGTGCTATGTATACTTAGTAATGATCGGTTCATATATGTTGAATTTGTAGTGTTATTTGTAATTTTCAATAATTATCTCATACAGTTATAGGGTTTTTAGGATATTTTAGGTTTGCACCGTCCATGTAGCACACTATTTCAGGCATAATTGGTCGGTTATTGCATCATAAATCTTATTCTATTATAACATGACCGTTTTAGTATATTTCATTCAGTTTTGTATATTCTCTGTACAGTTTCAATCTTCGATGAAAGGTAGTGGGTATTTTATACAATAATAGGTATATTAGGATATATTACGTTTGTTTCTGCAATGTAGAACATTATTTCAATAATTTAGTTAGATGTTGTATATTTTTAGCGTTTTATATATCATTTTACATCCTAGTACGATGTTTGACATGGATATTATACATATAGAAGATTCCATTTGTTACAAAATTGGTCTTGTTGTTACTTAATTGTATATTTGGTGTAGGAACATACTTCAATGTTTTGGAGGAGTTAAAGAGTCCTCTAGGTCAAAGCTCGTTGTGTTTATGTTTATTTGTATAAATAGACCGTATGGATACCCTAGTGTATTACAATTTTTAATATCGGTTGGGGCAGAGTAGAGAATCTTATTTGGCAATTTTTATAGTTGTTGTTGTATGATTTTTTTTCCGCGACAATCATAAGAATGTATGTTTAAGAGGTGTAAATCCGTACTGCATCTTTATGAATTATGTCATTGATCCCTAGCAAGTGTGTAGTTTAACGTTTTAGAAGACGATTCATTGGATGGATGGGTCCTGGTGTAAAGGCGGCTTACACTCTTAGGTGGTCATTTGGAGTTCGTCCAAGTTCAACATGATTTTGTAAGTTTTTGTGGATGTCGGTCTCAACTTCCATGGGTTTGTTAGAGAGGTTATCCGACAAGCTGCTGATCGTTGTAGTGATTTACTTAGGTCGTCTGTGAACAGAAGCCCAGCACACTCTTTGAGACTCATGTCAGACTCATTCTTGACCACTGTACCTGTGTATAGATTCATGGTTATGTCCAGTATGTGACTTTGCTCGACGTTGTTCAGAGATGATGGACTAAACAGATGCATGGTATGTCTGAGGTATTGTACCATGACTGGGTGTTATATATCAGTGGTAGATTGCTGAGAAGTGACCTAGAAAATGATTGCAAAATTCGTTGTTATGACACAGTGGGCTTGGATTTTGTCCTACTAGAGGCGTAGCATTAGTTAGTCTAGGAATTTGTTATAAATTTGAACGGTTACCGTAAAATTATTATTTGTTATGCATGAACTCAGTGTTAAATGTCAGATATTTTCGGTATGGCTGTTATGTTAGTATATGATATTTTCATAAACCAGATCACCTTAGAAGTTGAAGTACAGGATTATTTCTATTTCTATAAAATACAAGATCGGTAATGCACATCGGCATCATGTATTGATTGACCATACACCTTCCATATTGGTGTAGTATTTATTATCTGTGGGTGGTAGGATAAACCGTATATCGTACTTAATCAAAGTTGCTTAGACCATAGTAGAGGAAGTTACGTAGCCATTTTATTACTGTTATACGTTTTTGAACGGTTATCATAGGAATATAACTGTATTGATATAAATTCGTCTAATATCATGGAATGTTGGGTATAAAATACGCTTAATTGGATGTGATGATCCAAAATATTGAAATGCTTTACCTTCCGACACTGGATTTGGGTCCGGTTCCATGTCGTCTTGGAGAACTAATCTACCGGATTTGTGTAGAGTGTTAGTGTTAAAATTCTTCAATAATTGAATGTACATCTCAATTATGTTATCCGATCGAATGTCTTTACTAGATGCTCATTCCCGCATGTCTTACTTTTATCAATGTTTGTGATCTGTTTGCAGTTTATACACTTAGAAGTTGTTGATTAATTCAGCCTTTGTTATGAGATTGCGCTCCCATTCAGAATATCTGACTTATTCGAGCATTCACCAGATCCATTGTAGCATTTTTTACTATAGGCTTGTAAAGTAGAGGGGCCATAAGCCTAACCCATCCTAACCTATCCTAACCTAATCTAACCAAGGATTATATTTTTCCCTCGTTTTCATACTTATGTCATGTATTTCTTCATTGATTTAAGCTTTATTCATATCAAATATATCCACTTGACTCTGTATTTTTTTACCAATCTTTACCAGTTTACGTACCTACGTATATATATTTTTTCACTTTGCTTGTTACAAGTCCTGTAATATCGACTATTTTCAAGTAATAGGTGATCGATCGTTAGAAAACTGGAGAGTTCAAAATATTTATGTAAGCTTACCGCATATGTCAGATTGTTATGGGTGTTAAAGCGTTAGCAAGTTTTATGTATGGTTTTACTGTTGGATTGAGATTGTTTTTGTTGTAATGTTGGATGTGTTGCTCCCACCATTTTTGTCTATTATAATGAATATTGAATAAATCCACTCTAACATATTTACTACAGATCTGCGATATAAGGTCCGCTTTCAATAAAATCTAGGAAATAAATCCATGCCTAAGGTACATAATTAGCGGAATATCTATCAATGTACGACATCATAGATCAAATATCAATGAATGCAAAAATGGTTACCATACACTGCCATATACATTAATACCTAGGCAACCTAACCTTACAGTCATCCTAACCAAATGTTATGTATTTTTATTCAAATTTGATGCTTATGTATGATTTTGATATGTATGAGACTCTGCACTTGGGCTGTATTTTTAACATATCAAAAGCAGTTTGAATACACTTCTCCAAATTGATCCAGCAAATATCCTTTTGCAGATGCTTAGATTCCAGAATTTTTATCGATATCTCTGTTACATGTTTGTATGAGACTCAGCAGGTAGGATCCAAAAGAACTAATGCACTTCAATTTGTTACACTTTTTTAATGTGAAACAGTTCCACGCGATATTAGGTTCAAAGATCTAGTTATCCTAACCAACTTAACCAATAATTATATATTTAAATTCAAGTTTGATGGTTATGTATAATATTTAGTCATTATTTTGTGCGATGTACATTTCAAATCCTTCCACACGGCTCTATTTTACGTAGCTTTTGTAATATCACACACCAGGTACACACGTACACGCTTCATACGCATTTGCAGGGCCAGTCATGGTATAATGACGGCGTATGCAGGGGTCGATACCGGCGCAATGTAGACACATACACACATTTGTATGCATATACAGGGTCGGGGTTATCATCTGTAGTATTTTACCTCTGATCTATGATTTTTACATTAGAACAAAGTCCCTTGCTTTTGTTACAAGATATTTAATGTGGATCAGCTTCACGTCATGTTAGGTTAAGAGAACTAATTATCCTAACCTAACCTAACCTTTTCTAACCAAGAATTATTTATTATCGATCGACTTTTCATGCATATATATGATAGTTATTCATCGATTTATGATATATTCATATCCATCCTCTCCACTTGGCTCTACATGTTGATCTATCTTATGCAGTTTTGATATACACTTCCAATTTTGATCTAGCAAATTTCATGCATTTTCATATGCAAATTACATCGTTTGTTTTGATTGGTATACCAATTTTCATATGATTCTTGATTTATACATGTTATTCACACCCATCAAAATCTATCTTAACCTAACCTTATGCATGGTATTCAGTCATTGATATATACATATGAAGCCCTCCAAACAACTTTAAATATCACTTTAACATATATGTTCTTTATTTCGTTGTCACTCTCAACCCATATTAGTTAATCGAGAGGACCCATTTTCAAACTTAGATGGATTGAATAATACAAAAAATTCATATTGTATCCAGTTTCATACATAGTCTCACTTTATGTTTTTATTTTTTATTTTACTGCAATATCTCCACTTGGCTCTACATCATTTGACGACTTGCATCTCTGATTTGCCTTTTCTTTCCTATAATTTCCATATTCTTGAGGATGACTTCGTTTCAGATGTCGTCACACACTACTGGTGAATTTATGTTTATTTAATTTTATTTCTTTTTTTGCACAGATTATAGGCCCCCTTTACCCCATCACTTACGAACAAACGGTGTCTCAAGCTAAACCCCGTCCTTCCACAACAGATCCACAAACTTTTCTGAGCAAGTTCTTATCGGACTCTGATTTGTACCCTACCAGTCTGTATCACATCTAAATCATTCACCCCCCAAGATTGGTCTATGGCAATGGTTGAATTTGTGATGAGCGACATTTTTAGTTTTGTTTCATACCTTGAAACATATTCTTCTACTGATTTGGACAATTCGATGGTACCTCCGGCTAACTGACTTGATGTATTTTATTGCAATTCATTGCTTAACCTTTGTTTTAGGATAATATCAACATTTAATAAAGGATTTCCATGGCTTATTATTATTTTTATTGGCATTAATTACGGACCTTGCTGGCATCATCAATACCATCTACCTCGTTTTTTATTTTAAACAACATGGTTCGTACATCCAACCATACCCATCATCACTACACACGCTTGAACATATACATCAACACGGACACACGCTTGAACATATACATGCACATACGTACACAGCCATATACACAAACATACATGCACAGTTGATGACCTAGGCGAGCAATGTTAGGCCTAATGTTTTACAAAAAACAGCTTGTAATCAACTTATATTAGCTAGCTGCATATCAAGATTGGAATCAGTGTCACGTTGAGTGTAAGTGGAGCAGGACGGCTCGTCTTCAAATAAACAACAATGAATGTTCACGTGGCAAAAATTAGTTTACGTGTCTTGGAAGAAGAAATCTCCGAAGATGATATGAGTCGGATCGAACAAATATTGACTTGTGTTGAAAATACCAGTTATCTCAGAATGGGTGAAACAAGAATCAAAAGAGTGGGAGATATCCTTCATAAACGGATGAAGGAAAAAGGAAGTCGGCTTTGGGTAACTAAAGTCGTCGCGTTATAGTCGTATGAAACAAAGTTCAGGGAAAATAAGATAGCAAATCTCGAAATTGATACGATCCAAGTGGAAAATCATCATCATGGCTAAAGCTGAGGTAGTGAGAAACAAATTGTGCCTAAGAATAAAAGAAAAACTGGATCGTATACAAGAATTTCTCAATGATGAAGATCAGAATGACTTTGAATTGGAGAAGTTTCGAATAATTAGGGTTCAAGAAGAAGAAGCAATAGATTTGTGGACTCACGGAACGGAATAGCTTTTGGTATTTGCATCAAAGATGTGATGGAGTATATGAAGGATTTTGAGAGGAAACTGAAATATAGCGATGATGGGTATAGTTGGATGTAAGAACCATGCTGTTTCAAATCAAAAAACGAGGTAGATGGTACTGATGATGCCTGCAAGATCTGTAAATAATGCCAATAAAAATAATATTAGGTCATGGAAATACTTTATTCAATGTTTATATTATCCTAAACTCAAATGTTAAACAATGAATTACAATAAAATACATCAAATCAGTTAGTCGGAGTTACCACCGAATTGTCGAAATCAGTAGAAGAATATGTTTCAAGGTATGAAACGAAACTAAAAATGTCGCTCATCACAAATTTTAACATTGTCATAAACCTATCATAGGGGGTGAATGATCTAGATGTGATACAGACTGGTAAGAGATAAATCAGAGTCCGATCAGATCTTGCTCAAACAAGTTTGTGGATCTGTTGTGGATGGATGGAGTATAGCTTGAGACACCGTTTGTTCGAAATTGATGGGGATAACGGGGCTCTGTAATCAACGCAAAAAAGAAATAAAATTGAATAAACATAAATCCACCAGTAACGTGTGGCGACATCTGAAACGAAGTCATCGTCAAGAATATGAAAATTATAGGAAAGGAAAGGCAAATCAGAGGTGCAAGTCGTCAAAGGATGTAGTAACAGGACCTGTTGAAGTAAATTAGGTTAACCTAGTGCGAGACCATGTATCCGATTGTATGAAGCTGGAAACGAATACGAATTAGTTGTTGTATTCAATCAATCTAAGTTTGAAAATGGGGCCTCTCTGCTAACTAATATGGGTCGAGAATGACAACGAAATAAATAAGAAATGTTGAAGTGGTATTTAGAGTCTTGTGGAGGGCTTCATATGTATACAGCAATGACAGAATACCATACATAAGGTTAGGTTAGGTTTCTGATAGGTGTGAATAACATAAGTGAAAGTGATGTAAATATGTAAAATAAATTAAGCATGTGGAAATAGCTAAAACAATCAAACAAACGCTGTAATTTACATATGAAAAATGGACTAAATTTGCTAGATCAAAATTGGAAGTGTGTATCATAACTGCAAAGGATAGATCAAAATCTAGAGTCAATTGGAGATATTTGTTATGCATAAATCCTAAAACACTGAAAAAAAAGCAGACGTAAGAGGAAAATCTCGATCGATAATATATAATTCTTGGTTAGAATAGGTTAGGTTAGGTTAGGATGATTAGTTCTTTTAACTTAACATGACGTGAAGCTGATCCACATTAAATATTTTGTAACAAAAGCAAGGGACTTTGTTCTAATAGAAAAAAAAACAGATCAGATGTTTAATGCTTCAGATGTTAACCGACCCTGTATATGCATACCAATGTGTTTATGTGTCTACATGGTGCCGGCATCGACCCCTGCATACGCCTACATTATGCTGGCATATGCCGGCATCAACCATGTATCCGCCTTCATTGTGCCGGCACATGCCGGTACCAACCCTGTATACGCCTACATTGTGCCGGCATATGCTGGCATATGCCAGCATCAATCCTGTATACGCCTACATTGTGCCGGCATATGCCGGCACCGACCCTGTAAACGCCTACATTGTACCGGCATATGCCAGTACCGACCCTGTATACGACTACACTGTGCCGGCATCAGCCGGCACCGACTTTGTATATACGTATAAATGAATGTATGTGTGCACATGGTGTGTGATATTAAAGAAACTATGTAAAATAGATCCATGTGGAGTGATTTGATTTGTAAATAGCATACGAAAAATAACTAAAAAGCATAAATAACCATCAAACTTGAATGAAAATATATCATTATTGGACAAGTTGGTTAGGTTACCTAGGAATGAATACATCTGGCGATTAATGGCAACCCGTTTTGCTATCATTGAAATATGATCTATGTAGTCATGCATTGATATATATTCCGCTTATTATGTATCTTAGGCATGATTTATATCCAAGACCTTGTTGACTGCAAGCTTTACATCACAGATCTGTAGTAGAATGTTAGAGTAGATTTATTCAATACTCGTTATAATATACGAAAAATTGGTAGGAGCAACAAATTAAACATTGCTGCGAAAAAACGTAATATATCCTAATATTCTTATAAATGTATATAATACCCAATACCTTGCATCGATGATGGAAACTGTACAGAGAACATACAAAGCTGAATGAAATATACTAAACCGAAGGAGTGATAATAAAGCAATGAGATCAATTCTCAACCATACTCAAAACATACATTAAAAACCATGATGTACGAGAAAAAATAGCATGTAACCAACCAAACAACTAACGCGAATAAGTTGCCAAGACATGTGACTGATTTACGTAACTGAAACATATAGTAAATGATGTGGCATACTTCTACACGAACATGCTTTAGTATATAGAAATCTGGTGAAATCCTTCTCCAACTCAGTTCAAAACAGGGTTAAATTAAATCTCTACTTAAAGTAACCACGGCTTAACCGTAACAGAATGTCATATGTATATATA
>SDVV010018339.1:0-13781 GCA_016164225.1 Gammarus roeselii
TTATTGAAGTGTTTTAATGTTTTACAATCGTCTTACACTCCTCAGTCGGGATCTATCATTCGGTTGCCCTCTAAATTGGTTTGCCGTTTGTCGCCGTTGGTCGCCATTGGTCGCACACTCCCAGGGCTCCTCCTGGACGGGCGCTGAGTCATGGCCTGCATCTCTCATACGGACGATCATTTGTGCAAATGTACGACCATGAACTGGAAATGACGGACTCTGAGGGTAGGCTTTGGAAAGTCGTGGTTTTGACTTGAATAAAAGAGTATCAAAATAATAAATGAATCAGTTATTCGCAACATTCAGATTGAAGTTTTTAGTTATATGCTATTAGTGGGTTGATGCTGTAAATCTTTCGAACCTCTATTTTCGAACTTTTGGGTCTATGAATTATTACATTTTCGAATCACTTGTATTTGGAACAAACTTCAGAGCTAAAGGACATGACCAGTACCTTTTTCCCATTTCCAAATTTTTAACAGACTTGTCTGATGGTATTTTTTGACACTTTCAATTTATTCAAAACTCAATGGCTACTGAGACTTAAATGTCTTCCTATTTGACGGCTAATTTGAAATTCTTCGTCGGTTTCTGCACCTGGCACTAAAATCTATCAATCTTTTCTGATTCTAAATACAAAAACTGGTTCAAAATGTCGGTATTTTATTTACGAGAGGTTAGTTTGTACGCTTTTCCTATTGCGAGACAATCGCAAACTCGAAGTTTTCCCACAACCAGTTGTTTAAAAAATTTATTAGACACATTTGAGATATAATATTTTTTCTTCGAAGAGGCCTAAAAATCTATGAAATATTTTTTTTGGTGAAATGGAGGGTATTTCAGACGCTCTAACTAAACTTGTAAATCTTTCTGGTTAGGGACTTTAATTGTATGTGAAATATTGAAATTGTAAGAAAACTCGCGTAGGCAATTATTATTTTATAGTCACACAGCTTGAAGATTTCCAGTATGATACCTGAGTGAGGATTATATCCCAAGCAACCAGGCAGCATTAGTCCGTTATTGACCTCTTCGCTCCCTTAAAGCTCAATAATTCACTATGCTCTCCTTCCCTCGCCAAAGTGAGAGCATATTTCATCGGCGTCGTTGAGCGCTCGTAATCAATCGCAAATACACCGCAGTAGGGCCACGTACACCACCAAGGAAGTCTAATAAACCCTGACCCTAGTTTAAAGGGCTTTTTTTGTGAGGGGGGGGGGGTAGGTCTTCCGTTTGCATTAAATTAGAGCGTGTTTCTTTTTGTGACCAGGCTCAATAGGGAACATTGATAGAGAATTAAAAAAGAACACTTTTTCTTGATGATGCTTTTATCAATACAAAGTTACAGCATTGTGTTCTGTATAGAAGTTGTTGGTAGATTAACTTAGCAATAGTTTGTCATTTGCCAATTTGAAACTGTTTCTTTTAACGCTGAAATTGGAACTTTGAGCAGAATCTCCTTCAGCTCATTGTTCCTGGGTTGTCCCCCAATGTCAATTTCAGTGTGCCCCTCCTTTCAAAATTGATTGGAAAGGTTTTAAAATAATTCTGCTGTCTCTCACATTATCAATAAATGTGTACTTAATACCAGATGGATGTTATTGCTGGGAAAAAATGGGTTGTAGTTCACTTTGTTCACCCCTTCGTCGGCTGTTAACACTGGAGCAATACAATTACCCGAGGCAGAGGTGTCCTGCAGTTATTCTTTCCATGTTATCGATGGTGTTCCAGTGCTGTGCCAATAGTGTATGTCCCATCAATGTCGCGCAAACTGCTTGCCAATATTGGCTAGGCAACACAACCAATACTGAGATGGCCAGCAAATGACCAGGAGATTTCCGGCTGTGAAAATGGAAATATATTGCGATACCTCGGAGAAATGCCGAGTCTGGTGCAATCAGGGGATCTAGACATAAGCAAACATTGATATTACAGAATATTTATAGTTATGAAAGATGAATTGCAGATGAATAAAAACAAGAAGAGGGCTGAAATTAGTTTTGTTGTAATGAATCATCAGTATGATTTAATATTGAAATCGCACTGAACCAAACTTGGACTCCATTTATATATTTAATGTTCACGCGAACCATTCATCTGGTTATCATGCAATACCCCCAGATACCTATTGTCGACGTCAGTTACTTTTTCTCCATTCACTAGGTGAAAGATGCAGCATTAGGATCTAATATGTATGGTCCAGCTCTTTCGTTTGTTTAATACAATTCATTTCCCAAGCAGGAAAGTGGTCAAAACCTATGACATCCACAACAGCCATGTTCACATTAATTAATTGACTACGCACACCAATTCGCTGTGTCAAATTCGTAGTATGACGCAGAGATTTCACATCCCGTGTATATTGAGCAAAGGTATTGGTTATTAATCATCATCAACTGTCCTCCATTACACTATTGCTAATTCAATCGCCTTCCAATGTTGCTGCAGCCTATTCAATCAATGGGGCAACATTGAAATAGAGTGAGTACACGAGGAGGAAGAATATACGGACAACTCTGAATTTCTCGAAAAGAGTAGATCATTCATGGAGCGCTTCCACACGCTGGAAATTTTGTGATATTTCAAGTTTGTCGTGTCTGTTGAACGGTGGGCAAAATGCTTACGGACAATGTTTTGAACATCAATATGAAAGACGATTCCAATGGCGCGTTTTAAATAATTAAATTAGATTAATTAAATGTAACAAAAATCCGGATTCATTGCTTAAACTGGTCACCTTTCTTCCCAATTCAGCAGCTACATGTGACTAGTATTTTCCTCCCTCGTGCTAGTAGAGGTAGATTTTATGAATGTTCTTTGAATCTCTATTGATACCTTCAATTGCATTTTTCTAAGCCCTCCATTTATACAACCCTTGTGCCCCTCAGATGAAAAAAAATCTCAGACGTAGGATCCGGATTCCCACCGTGCTGGAGCACTTCCAATTTGTCAGGCGCTGAAAAAAAGTGTTTTGGAGAATCAGACCAGAGCTTTTGAACGGCTTGGGAGAATACAGGACATTGGAATACAACGGAGAGTTTGGGCTGTGACGGGGGCGAGGACACTGGTTTGTGATGATAAGGAATGGAGGGTTTGAGCGGATGGGGCGAGGACACTCACCTGGGAGGTGAATTAAGATCGAAGTGTTTTTTAATAGGTAAAAGGGACGTATGACATGTTTTGTTTATCTCTAGAAACTGAGCCTCATCTTTTCTGTCCTTGTGGTAACTCCCTCAAGATCAGCTTTGTTTTAATTTGACCAATGTTCTATAAATGTTTTTGGATTCCTATTTCATCAACAGTGACACGAGCCTTATTTGTTGCAGGCGATGGGAGAGTTCAACACCCAGCGAATCTTCAGTGGTGAGCCTTATTTGTTGCAGGCGATGGGAGAGTTCAACACCCAGTGAATCTTCAGTGACGAGCCTCATTTTTTTGCCTGCGATGGGAGAGTTCAACACCCAGCGAATCTTCAGTGACGAGCCTTATTTGTTGCAGGCGATGGCAGAGTTCAACACCCAGCGAGTCTTCAGTGACGAGCCTTATTTGTTGCAGGCGATGGGAGAGTTCAACACCCAGCGAATCTTCAGTGACGAGCCTTATTTGTTGCAGGCGATGGCAGAGTTCAACACCCAGCGAGTCTTCAGTGACGAGCCTTATTTGTTGCATGAGAGGACAGAGTTCAACCCAAAGTGAATAGTTTAGTATTAGTATTAGTATTAGTAATATATTAGTAATATATTAGTATTAGTAATATATCGGGTCTGTTACATATTTCAACGGGTCTCGCTCTGTTCATATGCTACATGAGCCAGTGGGCATCAACCAAGGTGGCTTGCAAAGAAAACATTGATAATTAACAAGTAGATAGAAATTTACTTATCTAATTGATTTATCAATCGTTCCTCACGGGGCAATTTTTTTAAACACATGTTACATTTTGTGCGATTTCACAGTACGATGAGCGAACACTTAAAACCTAGGTGGAGCCACCCTCCAGATGATGTCATCTCAAAACAATAGCAAACTCATTGCCGAATGTACAGAGCATGCACGGTAACCTAAGTCATTTCTCATAGCTTTTATGCACAGGGATATCTGTACCAGCAACAGCCTCGGTCCTCACAGTCAGCGTGGAATTATTTTCACCATCAGCGATTCAAAAGAAAGCACGGGCAGAGTCTCAGCCAGCATCTTTTCTCGTCAAGGTACCCACCCAGCAACACGAATCTAATGCCGAAACTGCACACACTTCGCCCCCCGCCACTGATGTTAGTACGAGAGCCACTTCATCACCTGCTGCATATGCCAATACGGGATAAATGTCACCACCCGCTGCTGCTGCTAATACGGGACTCACTTCACCACCCGACGCTGAGGTCAATGCGGGGCCAGCTTCACCACCCGCCGCTGATGCCAGTACGGGACCCACTTCACCACCCGCCGCTGATGCCAATACGGGACCCACTTCACCACCCGCCGTTGATGCCAGTACGGGGCCTACTTCACCACCCGCCGTTGATGCCAGTACGGGACCCACTTCACCACCCGCCGCTGATGCCAATATGGGACCCACTTCACCACCCGCCGTTGATGCCAGTACGGGGCCTACTTCACCACCCGCCGTTTATGCCAGTACGGGACCCACTTCACCACCCGTCGTTGATGCCAGTACGGGACCCACTTCACCACCCGCCATTGATGCCAGTACGGGGCCTACTTCACCACCCGCCGTTTATGCCAGTACGGTACCCACTTCACCACCCACCGCTGATGCCAATACGGGACCCACTTCACCACCCGCCGTTGATGCCAGTACGGGGCCTACTTCACCACCCGCCGTTTATGCCAGTGCGGGACCCACTTCACCACCCGTCGTTGATGCCAGTACGAGGCCCACTTCACCACCCGTCGTTGATGCCAGTACGGTACTCACTTCACCACCAATCGCTGACACCAATTCAAACCCTTCTTCGTCACTTCCATTCGCCCTCAACAAGTGTTACCCTTCAAAACCCACTTCACCGTTGGTCTCTCTCATCCAATTAACAGTTTCCACTCCTAACCTGTTCCAGCCCGGCCTCTGTTGTACTTTTATGGGAAACTCTTCACTCTAATAACATCCCTAAAAAACTAATTAGAGTCATAAAAAACGTTGCGAGGAAATTTCTACTGATTCCATTAATCCTAAGATCAATAATTGAACTTCGTGTGCAAACTCGAACATTTCCTCTAATATGACTTACACGAGTCGAGGTGAGCGGCCGCTTACTGAGACTTGGCAGCAAGCGGGATGATTGTTGGTGAGGTGATGGGGACTGGAATCAAACCTGTAGAAATAGCATAAGGTTTAATTGGACAAAGAGTATGTAGTCTTTATTTCCGAGAATCGGGTCTCTTCGAACATGTTTTCGAGCCCGATGCTGATTGTACAGGTACTGTGGTATAGGTACATGTACAAATAAACTAAAGAAGAGATCCGCTGCTCATTGATCATTATTTTATTGCATGTCAAGGTTGTCAGCTCGTTATATTATTACATGTGAAGATCGTCAGCTCATTATATTATTACATGAGAAGGTGGTCAGCTCAATATATTATTACATGAAAAGGTGGTGAGCTAGTTATTTTATTACATGAGAAGGTGGCCAGTTCATAATATTATAACATGAGAAGGTGGTCAACTCCTTATATTATTACATGAGAAGGTGGTCAGCTCATTATATTATTACATGAGAAGGTGGTCAGCTCATTATATTATTACATGAGAAGGTGGTCAGCTCATTATATTATTACATGAGAAGGTGGTCAGCTCATTATATTATTACATGAGAAGGTGGTCAGCTCATTATATTATTACATGAGAAGGTGGTCAGCTCATTATATTATTACATGAGAAGGTGGTCAGCTCATTATATTATTACATGAGAAGGTGGTCAGCTCATTATATTATTACATGAGAAGGTGGTCAGCTCATTATATTATTACATGAGAAGGTGGTCAGCTCATTATATTATTACATGAGAAGGTGGTCAGCTCATTATATTAATACATGAGAAGGTGGTCAGCTCATTATATTATTACATGAGAAGGTGGTCAGCTCATAATATTATTGACGGAGCAAAAGTTGTAAACTGAATTCAATAATATATTAATTCGAAATTTATCTACAGCATAATATAAAAACATTACGCTGTTTGACTCGTGGTCCATAGAAGCCGTGTGATCAAATCATACAATTTTACGCAGCTAGATGACACTGATAGCGTTCAGAAAATGGAAATGTATGGTGAAGTACGATTGAAGAATTTCTGTGTGTTTAGTCCATGATATATTCGCTATTGGACCATGATATATTCACGTCACTTGCTGACAACTTTTTTACGAGGTGAGGCAAGGCGTTTCTTAGACGTTGTGCGGCCTTGCGGACAACCCTTTGTTTTGAACATAGGGCTGCTGTGGATCATGCCTTATGTGACAGTGTTCTCTGTCTATCATCAGCTTTCAGATATCAATTATGGTTTTAGTCTTTCATCTTCGTCATCACAGACAATATCTCTCGAACTGCACACATAACCTGTATCGTCACTTCGTCATCACAGGCAATATCTCTTGAACTGCACACATGACCCGTATTGTGACTGAGACAATAGTTTCATCGTGCCGACAATAATTAAGTCACAGTGATAATAATTTAGCCATAGTGATATTAATTCAGAATTCATGACAATATATTTTTCTCCATAGCGATGTGGTTCTGTGTGTACAGGCCTCTCTCTCCAGACTGCGCACAGGAGAGGGCCTTGGCAGCCGTGTGCCTTTCTATCTCCAGACTGCGCACAGGAGAGAGCCTTGGCAGCCGTGAGCCCTTCTATCTCCAGACTGCGCACAGAAGAGAGCCTTGGCAGCCGAGTGCCCTACTATCTCCAGACTGCGCACAGGAGAGAGCCTTGGCAGCCGTGTGCCCTTCTATCTCCAGACTGCACACAGGAGAGGGCCTTGGCAGTCGTGGGTCCTTCAAACTCCAGACTGCGCACAGGAGAGGGCCTTGGCAGCGTGTGCCCTTCTATCTCCAGACTGCGCACAGGAGAGGGCCTTGGCAGCTGTGTGCCCTACTATCTCCAGACTGAGCACAGGAGAGGGCCTTGGCAGCCGTGGGTCCTTCAAACTCCAGACTGCGCACAGGAGAGGGCCTTGGCAGCGTGTGCCCTTCTATCTCCAGACTGCGCACAGGAGAGGGCCTTGGCAGCTGTGTGCCCTTCTATCTCCAGACTGGGCACAAAAGAGGGCCTTTTTTCAGCCGTGTGCCCTTTTATCTCCAGACTGTGCCCAGGAAAGGGCCTTGGCAGCAGTGTGCCCTTCTATCTCCAGACTGCGCACAGGAGAGGGCCTTGGCAGTCGTGTGCCCTTCTATCTCCAGACTGCGCACAAAAGAGGGCCTTTTTTCAGCCGTGTGTCCTTCTATCTTCAGACTGCGCACAGGAGAGGGCCTTTGCAGCCGTGTGCCCTTCTATCTCCAGACTGCGCAGATGAGAGGGCCTTGGTAGTCATGTGCCCTTCTATCTCCAGACTGCGCACAGGAGAGGGCCTTGGTAGCCGTGTGCCCTTCTATCTCCAGACTGCTCACAGGAAAGGGCCTTTGCAGCCGTGTGCCCTTCTATCTCCAGACTGCGCACAGGAGAGGGCCTTGGCAGCCATGTGCCCTTCTATCTCCAGACTGCACACAAGAGAGGGCCTTGGCAGCCGTGTGCCCTTCTATCTCCAGACTGCGCACAGGAGAGGGCCTTGGCAGCCGTGTGCCCTTCTATCTCCAGACTGCGCACAGGAGAGAGCCTTGGCAGCCGTGTGCCCTTCTATCTCTAGACTGCGCACAGGAGAGGGCCTTGGCAGCCGTAGGCCCTGGAAGCCGCGCCAAGTCAACCAATACAATAATATCTATAATTTAGTCAGGATGAGCAAATAAGCGTGGGTTATTACAATCAAAGTTCCACCAATATTGTTCTTGACTGATATTTGAATAATTATTTCCATACTTTGTCTTGACTCAACAATAATCACACTCCACCTGATTCATAGGTCATTGCTAGAGGATTCGAGATGAGAGTCATTAAGGAAATATGTTTCCTCCTAGAATTCTCGCATTTTGTTCTGCGTCAGAGCCCCATATAAAAGTTTACACTCCTCCCAGGCTTACTGCAGCTCTCCAGGCCAAACAAAGCTCTCTTGAAGGATTGGGTCCTTGAAAAAAAACTGTTACATTTTTTACAACATGTAAGCTAGGAAAAATATCACTGAGAGAAAAATCAAAGGAAAAAGTATGTTAATAGGATTTCCTTATGGGAAAAGCTCTTGATGTTGAAGGTGAGCTGTCACAGCGATGTCACTAAGTAGGACCACTTGGAACCAAGGCCAAAATGCATATTTTTTCATGTAAACATGAAATGCAAGCTCAAATGTTTTTAGTGACACGGATCTACGAGGTTTAATGAAGAGTGATCTTGCAAAGAATCAATTATTTCAAACTTTCATTACACTATTTCGGTGCACTTAAAAAACTGTTTTCCGGCTTCATTAATTTGTTTTGTACACATGCCTAATATTCACCAACTCCATTCCCCTTGTCCAAAAAATGCCAGTAATCCCTGTCCCACTTGGCCATAGGCCGACCACAAAGATATGGTTCTGTGTGTGCAGAGCCATATCTTTTTGGTGTGGGCTCCTCAGCCCATACTTCAAAGGCAGTAAGCATTTCGATATCTTCCGCAGAGCGCCCAATCCGCGTAGAGCAGCCCCCTCCTGCCGGTGGAGTTTATCAGGGAATATTGTTGGGGTTCTGGGGTCAGGGGTGCCTTCTTCCCTGTATCAGACGATGAGCGGATACTAGGGAAACGGAACACATTTTCTTCATTATATAATATTTATTATTGATTGATTGATGATTATAATGCCATTTAATGGTTCAAAGGCCTTGTTGTTGCGGTACTGCTGTCGTAATTCGTTCATCATTTATCCAAAGTGATTGAGTGCTTTTGCACTGTGTAGGAGAAAATGAGCCGCCGCGTTCATGGATCGGGTAAATTATATTCAAGCCCTTTGTGCTGAGGAAACAGTAGTAGATTAGATTAGATTAGATTAGAGTAAGGAAAACCAACGAGCACGAGTGCTCATGTCGAGTGTTTCCTTTGAAATAAGTGAAAGAAGAGTGGGGCTAGTGTAGTAGTAGTCTTAGACCTGGGACGGGTTGAAGAGTCCATTCTAGCGGTACTGCAAAATGAAATTCGTAGTAAAACTAGCCCAGCCTAGAGGAGATGCCCATCGTTCATGTGCAGCCGGATGCTGAAGGCTACCACAAGGTCGTTGCCACCGTGGGGGCAATAGTCCTAACATCACTTTTTCTTTATAAGGGGGTGGATTAGTCTCCCAGTGTTTGTTGAGGTGATTTTTAAGATGTTTACGTTGGTACTGTTAACCACATCATGTGGTAGAAGGTTCCAAATTGTTGGTATCTTGATGGGAAAGAAGTTCTCAGTCACTGATGTTCTGAATGGTTTTAGCTGCTGTTTTTGCCTGTTATTTTTGTCCTTTGGATTACAATCTCGGTCTATGAGGCCCTCAGGGCTAGCTCTAGTAAGCCCATTTAGGTATTCGAAGGTTTCAATTAGCTGGCTTCTAAGTCTTCTTCTTTCAAGTGATATCGGTTTCAGTTCGCCGAGTCTTTGCGGACATGTCTTATTTCTGCGTTCCGGAATCATTTATGTGGCTCGGTGCTGCACACGTTCCATTCTGAGTTCTGCGTTGGTCGACTAGACCCACTAGGGCTCAATGCTCTGGGAAATGATACGCATGCACTCTGTGCTGGCGGAAATTGTCCATTCACGCTCTGTGTTTGGGAAAATGATCCGCTTACGCTCTGTTTGTGGAAAATGATCCATCAGCGCTCTGTGCTGAGGAAAATGATTTGCTTGAGCTCTGTGTGTTAGAAATGATTCACTAACCAGCTCACTCCCTGTGCTGGGTGAAAATGATTTGCTTGAGCTCTGTGCTCGAAAAAATTATCCACTTTCGTTCTGTGTAACGAAAAATGTTCTGCTCTCGGTCTGTGATGAGGGAAATTATTTGATTGTGCCCTGTGTAGGGCGGAATGACCCACTCTCACTCTGTGTAGGGGGGAATGGTCCACTCTCTGTGTAGGGCGGAATGATCCACTCTCACTCTGTGTAGGGCGGAATGATCCACTCTCACTCTGTGTAGGGCAGAATGATCCACTTTCACTCTGTGTAAAGCAGAATGATCCACTCTCACTCTGTGTAGGGTGGAATGATTCACTCTCAATCTGTGTAGGGCGTAATGATCCACTCTCACTCTGTGTAGCGCGGAATGATCCACTCTCACTCTGTGTAGGGCGGAATGATCCACTCTCACTCTGTGTAAGGCGGAATGATCCACTCTCACTCTGTGTAAGGCGGAATGATCAACTCTCACGCTGTGTAGGGGGGAATGATCCACACTCACTCTGTGTATGGGGGAATGATCAACTCTCACTCTGTGTAGGGGGGAATGATCCACACTCACTCTGTGTATGGGGGAATGATCCAATCTCACTCTGTGTAGGGGGGAATGATCCGCTCACTCTCTGAGTTAGTTTTAATTGTTCACTTGCGCTCAGAGTAGGTGAAATCCCCCGCCCGCGCTAGGTGTCGAGCATAAAATGATCAGCTCGCCCCATGAGTTGGGGAAATGATTAATTGTCGCTTTGTATTGGGGATTTTTTAGTTTCAACTGTGCTCTTTGATTATTTCCATGGAAATTTTCCATCATAAAAATTGTAGAAGGTACACAGATTTAAAAGAGGCTCAAATATCTGCCTAATTAAAACGGAATAGCAAGGAGGATTCCGCCAGCAAATGTTCTCATTGGAGTGTTTACGGAGCTTCATGAAAGGCAGTCTTGGGAAAAACTTCAGGAGATGATAGCGTTGTTGTTGTCTGGGTCATTTGGCGTATGGGAGATGAAGGTAAGAGGAAAGAAACGTTCATAGAACCGACACAGTGGAAAACTCTTCTATATTTCAGATGAACGAGCAGCGAAATACTCCAGCAGAATCGCAATAACAACGCCTCCAATCCATTAAATGTCATTATTATCATTAAAATAACAAACAAAGTAACCAAATTTCAAGTATCAATATGTCATATTTATATCTGCATATGTTCTACTATGCCTGCTCATATTAGCAAAATGAAGCCAAATGACATGCTCAAGTGAATCCTGAATTCATACGTTTGCACACTTATTATGACAATGTTATTCGTTGAGTACGGTGTTATTCGTTGAGGACGGTGTTATGCGTTGAGGACGGTGATATCCGTTGAGGACGGTGTTATTCGTTGAGGACGGTGTTATGCGTTGAGGACGGTGTTATTCGTTGAGGACGGTGTTATTCGTTGGGGATGGTGTTATCCGTTCAGGACGGTGTTATTCGTTGAGAACGGTGTTATTCGTTGAGGACGGTGTTATTCGTTGATGACGGTGTTATGCGTTGAGGACGGTGATATCCGTTGAGGACGGTGTTATTCGTTGAGGACGGTGTTATGCGTTGAGGACGGTGTTGTTCGTTGAGGATGGTGTTATCCGTTCAGGACGGTGTTATCCGTTCAGGACGGTGTTATTCGTTGAGGACGGTGTTATTCGTTGAGGACGGTGTTATCCGTTCAGGACGGTGTTATTCGTTGAGGACGGTGTTATTCGTTGCGAACGGTGTTTTGATCCTAGTCTCCGCAAGTTGTAGTGGCCCATTTAATACTCTGTTGTGATGCAGCACCCTGATAATATTTTAATTGCGGACGGTATTATGTTCATCGACTCCGTCAATTGTGGTGGTCTATTTAATTGTGTTTTGAATTCGGTTTTGTGCATTCAGATAATATTTTGACTTGCGGACAGTATTATAGTCCTCGACTCCTTCAATTGTATTGGTCTATTTAATTCTGTTTTGTGTTGAAGCATTCTGATAATACTTTGACTTGCGGACAGTATTATAGTCCTCGAATCCGTCAATTCTAGTATCCCATTTATTACTGTGTTGTGATCAAACATCCTGATGATATTTTGATGTACCGAGCCCAAGGTGGCCAAAGTGACGTCAATATTATGGGAAAACTTGACGTGATTATCATCACTATGATCACGGTATTGAACTTCTCACCCCCACACATCCGTAGTATGTGTAACGATATTTTGATCGACATAATAATTTTTTAATGCAAACCCCCATTTTTCTAATCCATTTATATCGCACAATGTAATCGGTGCATTAAAAGGTGAATACAATTACATCTTACAAATGTACTTTTGAGAATTTATGATTGTTTTATTAAATGATCATTATTAAAGTCATGTAAGACGCTACGAAAAAAATCTATATTATGAAGCATCCAGAGCAGCGATCGAAAACATATTGTACTCTAATTCATTGCACATTATGGCAATAGAAAAATCGTTCGTAAGCCATTTTATTATTGCCACCTAGCATGTACTGTGTTTAGAGTAGGTGCATATCTCACATCAGTACAGGAAAGAGCTTCCTAGCATTGGAACACAACAGTATTTATTTCCAGGAAATGCAGGTTGCGATAACAGTGAAGTATTCAGCCGGACTGGAATATTCGATGGCTCTCGAGCTAGGTTGATGTTTCTGCAGTTTTCTCTTACAATGGATGACGAATTACTCAACGTCGTTAACTCCTTCCTCAAATGAAATATCTAAGTCCTTCCTCAAAGCGGGCATTAACAGCGTACGAAGTTTCGCTTCTGTTTTAAGGTAGCACAATAGCTCTTGATTCTTGTATTAAGACTCGATACTCGCTTTTGTAGCTTGATTCTACCTTTTTGTAACTTGATTCACGCTTTTTGTAACTCAATACTCGCTTTTGTAATTCGATTCTCGTTTATTGTTACTCTACACTCGCTTCCTGTAAGTCAATAATAACTTTTTTGTAACTCAATACTCGCATTTTGCCACTCGATACTTAATTTCTGTTACGCGATACTCGTTGTCAATAACATTGAAACTCGACTTTCAGAAATTATCTTTCCAAACTTTCCGGGATTGGGCAGGAATATAATTGCTTCCCTGGCAGTGGCTGAGATCTTCAGTACCATCCTCTTCCACAGTGGCACTTGCAATGAGAGTAAACTGCACGGGACAATGAGCATCGGGTAAATTTACACCCCACCTTCCCAATTATTCCATATAAATCTTGTATGTAAGCTGATAGAATTTTCCCTTTAAAACCCACTAGTAAGCCTTTTACAGTTTTTTTCCGTTGACAACATCGCTTTGATCGGAATTCTCTGCAACGTCGTCACGGCGTTGCGACAACGCGGAATCGTCAGGTTGATTAGGACGGCGCAACGCTGTATTTCATCATTTGTTGGTGGATTTTTCCTATAGGTGAAATGTGTCCATATTTTGAGAACTAAACTTTTAAGTGGCTTTTAAACTATAAGTAATTGTATAATTGGAATTATGCGTTATTGTTATACGTAAGTTAACGATAACAGTTATTGAGGGGTTGAAATGCCGCGTCTCATGCTCCAAAAAGTGCCATCTATCCTCGTATTTCATTCATTCCAATTGGAATAAAAACATGTATAAATATACTTCACGGAACTGTTTTTGATTTGCAAAAGGTCCACTTAATTACAATGGAAAATTCTTAGTTGAATTATACGAAGTGACGCCCATCCGTGCCGCTGTTCACACGTTAACTTGAAAGCTG
>SDVV010018340.1:0-13779 GCA_016164225.1 Gammarus roeselii
ATATAAATAAAACAATATTCCCTGAGCCGTTACACACCTAATGGCGATGAACAGGAATGCAAGGCTAGCATGAACAGATTATTATTGAACTTAGTAAGGACTATGCATTTTTACCTCAGAAAAATGCACTCTTGTATGAACGATCAATTGGTCGACATCTCAAATTTAGATACTTTCGCGGGTGTTCTGCTTGTCAGTGCACGTTTACATCTCTACATGCGTTAGTCATCTGTGCTTCGCGGTGGTGAGCTTTTCTCACCAGGAGATGTGGCCTCGGGGGAACCAGCCGCGCCGTCTTCATGCCGACCCTCACTGTGGTCAACCCCGTCAGCCCTCAGCTCAGGGGCCTCCTCCAGCAGGTCGCCGTCAGTGTCGGGGTCTGCGCTGCTGTCGTCGTCTTCTTCGCTGTCGCTTGAGAAGTAGTGGTTGAAGGCATGACACAGGCTGTCCACTATGTCATCCTCAGTGTCCGAGTCGCAGTCGCCATCTGTTGCCAGCGCAGTTGTCAGGATAAGCAGGCAGCAGTGAGGTGGATAGAACAGAACTAAAAAACCGTAAGCGAAGAAGACAATAGCATCAAGCCCGTCATATAGAGAGTGCAAAAACAGGAACACAGTAGCAACAAACCAGTCATACAGAGAGTGCAATACAAGGAACCCATACAGGAACAGCAGCCGTTGGAATGCGTTCGCTCTGTTCGGAGCAAGAGGAGGGAAGAAATCCAAAAGTTTACTGGGATTCATATATATCTTGGAGCGTGTCGGATCAAGCTATAATAGGTCAGAGAAGGCCTTAAAATCCTTGAATTTAGTAGCAGCAGTCACATGAAGAATGCAAAGCAAGGCAATCACTCCGAGTACGTTGGGACGGCCCAGGGTGTTACGGCCCATGGTGTCACGGCAAGGCAGTAGATTAGAGAGCAAAATTATCACAAATGGTTAACAGTGACTGATAGCTGCCCTGCAACTCATCATCTGTTACCAATCACTGATAGCTGCCCTGCAACTCATCATCTGTTACCAAAGACTGATAGCTGCCCTGCAACTCATCATCTGTTACCAATGACTGATAGCTGCCCTGCAACTCATCATCTGTTACCAATGACTGATAGCTGCCCTGCAACTCATCATCTGTTACCAGTGACTGATAACTGCTCTGCAACTCTCATCTGTTACCAGTGACTGATAGCTGCCCAGCAACTCATCATCTCTTACCAATGACTGATAGCTGCCCTGCAACTCATCATCAGTTACCAGTGACTGATAGCTGCCCTGCAACTCTCATCTGTTACCAGTGACTGATAGCTGCCCTGCAACTCATCATCTGTTACCAGTGACTGAAAGCTACCCTGCAATTCATTATCTGTTACCAGTGACTGATAGCTGCCCTGCAACACATCATCTGTTACCAGTGACTGATAGCTGCCCTGCAACTCATTATCTGTTACCAGTGACTGATAGCTGCCCTGCAACTCATCATCTGTTACCAGTGACTGATAGCTGCCCTGCAACTCATCATATGGTACCAGTGACTGATAGCTGCCCTGCAACTCATCATCTGTTACCAGTGACTGATAGCTGCCCTGCAACTCATTATCTGTTACCAATGACTGATAGCTGCCCTGCAACTCATTATCTGTTACCAATGACTGATAGCTGCCTTGCAACTCATTATCTGTTACCAGGGGCTGATTGCTGCCCTGCAACTCATCATCTGTTACCAGTGACTGATAGCTGCCCTGCAACTCATCATATGTTAACAGTGACTGATAGATGCCCCGCAACTCATTATCTGTTACTAGTGACTGATAGCTGCCCTGCAACTCATCATATGTTACCAGTGACTGATAGCTGCCCTGCAACTCATCATCTGTTACCAGTGACTGATAGCTGCCCTGCAACTCATCATCTGTTACCAGTGACTGAAAGCTACCCTGCAACTCATTATCTGTTACCAGTGACTGATAGCTGCCCTGCAACTCATCATCTGTTACCAGTGACTGATATCTGCCCTGCAACTCATCATCTCTTACCAGTGACTGATAACTGCTCTGCAACTCATCATCTGTTACCAGTGACTGATATCTGCCCTGCAACTCATCATCTCTTACCAGTGACTGATAACTGCTCTGCAACTCATCATATGTGTCAGTCAGT
The DNA here is from genome assembly GCA_016164225.1 of Gammarus roeselii. Lineage (NCBI taxonomy): Eukaryota > Metazoa > Arthropoda > Malacostraca > Amphipoda > Gammaridae > Gammarus > Gammarus roeselii. Next base: position 2,157 of record SDVV010018340.1, read on the forward strand.
GAACGATTCGTGGCGACCACAACAAAACCAGGCATTCAACAGAACTGGTCAAACGTAAGCTGTGTGGAAAATGATTATCGCTGCTAGGAACTTAGACTAAATCAAGAACGCTCGTCGATGACCTTTTTCCTTCGAAACTTGGTGGTTTGAAAATGTCCAGTCAGGGCGTGTATGAGATAAACAACTTATTGTTAGTGACACTACTGTGATCAGAAATACAACATTTGAGTTAGAGTGATCACCATGGATTCAGAAATGTGTTCGTACCTAGAAAATTTGTTTTCAATTTATTCCATGCGCTTGTTATCTATGAATCTGAATCAAAGAAAAATTTGAATTATAATTGTGGGGCCTTATCTATCGTATCGCTTTTCTCCTGCAGAACTTTCTACGAGCATTTTTGTGAGAAGATTTGTTGATTAGTTGTTAACTATAATTGAAGCTGAATAATATTCAGCATCTTACGTGAACTCCCATAGGAGGAAATTCAGCTGCTTCTTGCCGTAACGATGGAAAAATCGACTAACTACGAGGAATTTTTTGTGCGTCGAGATTTTGGGTGAGGCAGTGACCCACTCACATAAATAACTCATTAGCGCATTCCTCAATAATACATATCATGTTTGGTCTCATGAGCGGGCATTAAAGTGTTCGTTATTAGAGTCGTATACCCCTCAAGGCTGTCTCATTGTGATATGAGAATGACAACAGTTTTATTGTCTCAACTTGTCAAAACTCTATTGGCTGATATCACTTAGTAAGGCTCGATCGATGTATAACATTGAATTGAATAACTCATCAGCTGTCTGGGCTCACTCACCTGGAGCGGGTTGGTTGATGAATTGGGTGTTAAAGTCAGCTCGGGCTGTTTTGAGCTGGCGCGGCGCTCTGATGATCACCATCTCTGAGTCACTGTCGGGGTTGCTGCTGCTGGACTCGGAGCAGTGAGCGGCGAGGTTACGGGTGCGGTCACTGCGGGTGCAGTTGCTACTCACACCTCCGGCCATGGACGGGCACCCATCCACGGCATCGGTATCGTCCCTGGTCTCGATGGTCTGCACGCCGACAGGTTTAGCAGGGAGGACACTAGAGCGAACCGTCAGCACAAAGAGGTCGGTAGATTGGTTTCTGGCTGTGATGGGCTCGAGAATGGACTCCCACTTGGAAAAATCTCTATTGAAGTAATTGGCTGCTAGTTTTAACTCGTGACTACTTTCCATCAAGCCACTATCGCAGAAACGCATTTCGGAAGAGATGCTGCCTGTGATCAGAAGAATGGGAACGAGGGATGGGGTTTGATCTTCTAGAGATATAGCAAGACCCTCTGTTGCTATGACAAGCTGTTGCTTGAACCTTTTGGGTCTTATTTTTTTCACGTGTGGATGCGTTTCACTTTGTAAACTAGAATAATAGTAGTCGGGAAGTAATTTTTTGGGTGACCAAAGATTCTCGAGTTCGGCAGAAGGTAATCTGAGAATAGTACTACAGGGCTGTGAATTGAAGAACTCTTCTCCTTCATTGTACAACTTGATGGCTAGCGCTACGACTGCGGGACACAGGTGAACATCAACGCACGTTGACCTCAATTCCGTCTTATTTTCGTCGTCTTTGAAACTTTTCTTTGTAGTGAGACAAACATCGAATTTTTTCAGAACTGAGTAAGGGACTTGGTTGTTTTCCGAAAAACTCGCAGCCAGCAAGTTAATGGCTTCAATTTGAATTTTGCAGTCTTCATAGACCTCATTGTATGATAGGTCAATGCTGGTCTCAAAACTAAATATAAAGACAGGGCTACCATGCAGTTCAGGGTCCGTGAAGATAATAATTTCTGGAGGATTTACGTGAAGAGAGACCGTGAGCCCAGAGCTGCTTTCAGAACTGCAGGTGACTGAAGACATGTAACCGCTGGTGCTGTCTGTGGAACTCAAAGCCTTGTTTTGAACATAGCTATAATCTGGACCTTCAGTAAGGCAGGGGTCTGTCATATGATGTTTGATACCCTCTGTGGGACGAGCGTTAGCTATGTAATTATAGAGAGCCAAACAGAAGTTAACTGAAATATTGAAGCGCGTTTTTTCAAGTGTTATCTCCAGATTAGAGTCACGTTCAGCGGTGATGTTGTAGACGACGTCTAGAAGTTGAGGACAACTGACACGCACGCCACATTTTATGGTATCATCTTTGGAGTACTGCCCAAACAGTTTTTTGACGACATTCTTGCTGTCAGGTCGAACATCAAAGATGTTGCATGAAGCTATATTGAAGCGCGCAGCCACCGAATGATCACTGTTGACCTGAGCTTTGAGTTCGGACTCACCGACGTCCAATCTCGCTAGGGCCTTGGCCGCGTCCCGCACCGGTGAGCTTAGGGGCTCGTCGAGATCGGTGTACAGGGTCACCGTTAGATTATCTACACCAACGCCAACCATAGCCAATTTGTAGATAGACGTTGATGTGAGGAAAGCTTGTAGCTTTCCAACATTTTCATCCACGTCTTCAGGTGAGAAATGAGTAATTGGGGTCGTAGGCATGGAGGGAACAGAGTGGTTTACAGAGAGACCTTCTGTTCTGAAGTCGCTATATAAAGCCAGAATGGCACTTAGGTCTCGTTGTCCGAGATTAACTCTCATGGTTCCCAGTTGTACATCTACATTGCAGAGGGCGTGCTCTGAATGTTGAGCTGGCATTCTCGAGCGCTTCACGTCACAGCGGATAGTGGTTGGATCAACAATGGCCTCTTGCATTTCCAATCCTCCCGTTAAGGCCATCACTGCTCGACACACGTGAAAGGGACCGACTTCCATCAGAATATTCTCGATCCCTGCTGCGGTAAACATGTTTTCTACTTTGATCGATCCCAGGTTAAAAACTAAAGAACTGGGCGAGTCAGCCTTCTGTGGGATTAGAATTGTTGGTGCTTGTACATCTACTCTATACATCACGCGCATTTGCAGCAGTGATTTAGCCAAAAATGTCTCTACTTCGTCCCCTGATGCTTTGGATGGAGGCGGCATGGCTTCTCTTGTTGGGATTAATTCAATAAACCTATGAAGATCAGAAAATATCTTCCAAAGGAATACTATTTGTAAGCGGCCGACGCGTATATCAAGGTTGGCTTCAGGTTTGGTGGAACCATCCTGTTTACAAGTTTCGTGGAATTCCTCGTCCGCGGACGAGCTTAGCTGATCATACTTGATGTCGAAAACAAAGTCTTCCTCAAGTTCAACGAGAGTATTGTATAAAGAGTTCTCCGAATGATCTTCTACAACGATGTCTCCTAAACATCCTTGAAATGTTTTCTTTAAATTTGCCTTGAACAAACACTTCGATTCGAGTCGTGACAAGATCACAGTCATCACTTCTATGTCGCTGTCGCACAAGTTGAGACGAATGGCATTGCAGTGGATTGCCACGGACCACTTTACGGCACCTGACGGGACTGGGGAGTTTTCAGGAGTTGTCATTATGTTAATGAAACTTTCGTCGATCCGCACTTCTGGAATTTTGGGCGTGGGGACGCTAAGTTTAGACCAGATTCTACTCAAGAAACTACTGAGTGTCAAGATGGAGGCACGATGACACACCAAATGTAGACTAGCCAGATTCACAATTAAGCTTTGTTCTGTGCTTTGGAAATATGTGTCAAAATCTTTACATTTGGCATCTACTTTCCTGTACTTTAGTGAAAGGACAGACGTTTTCGGCGGAGATGACACAAGCTCCAGGTACTCTCCTTCCAGACACTGATGGCACTTATCCACTAAATGAAGAGACTGCAATGTCAATTGCACTGCGGGACCATGATCCATTATGGCCACTTCCATCACGAAATGGCTCAATCTCAACATCAAGTATGGATAATCGCGTTTATCATCAGAGTGAGAAATACAGAGTGTGATTTCCTCGACACAGAAACGTGTTAGAACAGTGATCTTATTATCGGGAGAGACATTTTCATCAAAGCCGGGTAGATCAGCAACTGCTTTTAAAGATTCAGGATGGGTATCTACATCGTCATCGCTGGTGTCCGAGTTGGGAAAGTACATTTGGATTTCAAGACTTGTTTGAGACATGTCATCCACTGATTTCTTCTCTTTGAGCAACTGCAGTAGAGGAGGTGTGGCGATAGCTGGATCGACTTTCTCTCCTGACGGAGAACTGAGAAAATGTTTCAAAGCAAAGAGTGAATCTATTCTTGAATCAATGATGCAGTCATTGCTTGCAATGAAATCATCGAGAAGATGGTTTCCGTCAACGCCATCCCATTCATTTACTTTCTGGGGAAGAGGAAAGTTTTGAAAGAAGTCTATGAGAAGTGTAAGACGGCTTTCAGACATGTTCAGCTTTATGGGCGTGATATGAAAATCCAGTTTTTGTTTTGGGTGACGAGGAAAAGACTTTGGGTAGACATGATTGGCCAGGTCTATTCTGATCTGAACTCTCGGAAGCAAGTGAAGTGCAGAATCATCAGCGCTTCTCATTGCTCTCCACTCATCGCCTGAGTCGGCGAATAGAACCTGGAACTGCGCAATGGAAACTGTGAGCCTATCATAGATCAACTCGTGGACCTCCATCTTGGTGGCGTGTTCGAGCTCTTTTGCTCTTCCTCCTGCCTCGCTGAGTATCTTGAGTCCTCCCACGTCAATGACCAGAACGTTACCACCACTCTGCAGTGAGCCGTGTTCCGGCAGGATGATGTACGGACTTCTTATGTCCACGTCCAAACAAACTGTCTTCTGCCTCAGCAACACAAAGGCCATGCCAGACCTCGTTGTTTCCATCAATTCTTTCACCGCCTTCGAGGTGAGCTCATCAATGCTTGTTTGCTGTACTCCAGTATTCTGGAAAAAGTCCCATATTTCGGCAAATGCTTTCTGTTCGAAAAGGAAAGAAAAACAGTTGGTCAGAATGGGTGTAAATGATGTGAATAAAATAATTCAAAATTTGACTCTGGCGAAGGAGTATTTACTCTTATATTATTTCAAAATGAGAAATACAACAACCGAAAAGTGCATGCTCCAAAAAATGACTATAAATACCCTTGCGCTATCCAACCAGCAGGGACAAGCAAGAAAGGAACGCAAAGGATGAAATGATTGAATGAGAACGAGGAAATCCAGGAAATAATAAAAAGCAATTGCCGCAACCAGAAAATACGGGACTATCTCGTTAATTATTTAAAGAAACAGTTGAAACAGTTGTATTGAACTTGATCAAAATCAAGGAAGAGGCTGCTACGAGACAACACGACGCCTATTCCAAATAGGGGGGAATATCACCGATAGCAGAGGCGCCCATGAATGGTGGACTCAATTTCGGTAAATATTATTTCCTGATGATGAGCCAGGTGGCACAGAGAAGTGAACCAACATAAGTCAATCACTGGAGAGGTAAGACGTTTGAAAAGAAACCAAATGCAACGAAGAGAGTGATGGGATTATATTGAAACAGTGCCAGGAGGTGAAAAACAGTATAGACATCTGAATTATGTACCGAGCCAATGAGACGATGGGATGAAGTGGATTCAAGTCCTTCCCCCAATATAATTGCCATCACAACAGGAAGTATCAGATACAAGGTATGATAATGCTGCAGGGTTGTGGGACCACAATTGGAAGAAGGTAAAAGATTAGGCCCGAGGCTGGGGCCTCACCCCAATAATCAAGTCGAGGTCAGAGTTTATAGAGCTACCAGGAAGCAGAGCCCACAGTGTGGTAATAGATTGTCTTCAACTGACATGTGGAGGCAGTTAAAGCGGACAGGGGTGTACTTCTGACAGACGTGACTGTTTCTATTGGTATGATGAGGAAACACCGCCTAGCAATTAAGTGGCAACTCAAATCCCACGATCGATGCAACAAATTTCCAGTGTTGAATTGAACAACAAGTTTTTATGATCATTGTCACAGTATTTATTAGAAGTATGTTATGTGTCTGATATTTACCATCAACACTGTACTAACGTTCGTTCGTTCACGTTGTCATATGTATTATACCAATTTGAACGAAAATAATTCCGTGCTAAGAAAATGTTAATGATAGGGCTGTTGGTATAATAACGAAAATGGTATTATTTATTTCAGCTCCATTCTAACACGAAGTACCGGATCTTATCTAGAATAACATCAATTATTAGTTAATCTTCAAGAAAATTGTACCTGCACGTTATGACGTTAAAGTTTTGAATTGATTTACTGCATGCGATCGAGAACTGGAACTTAGATACTGTTGGTGAAGTTTATTTTTTTCCCTTGGTGAAAGAGTGGTGCACAAAGTTGTTAGATGGAGTTACTTGCAAACCGTGAAATTATTGCCGGAGCCTATTTAAGAAGAACGCGCTGTTTGATAATGTGAACTGCAGAACAGTTGCAGTTGTTGCTGTAATTTCGCACGTTTTGAGGCCTCACTGAGAGCCAACTATGACAGGGAATTGGAATGGACAGAAATGTTCGATGTTGCGATGTTTCATTGTTCAAAAATGTGGAAGGACCACAAATGTGTTTGACTCGAGGGTAAATAATTGTATGGTCTAGTGACTTTCGTCAATTCGTGCAAAATGTAAAATCCTCTCTGATTAATTGAACATACGGCAGAGGAAAACTTGTCTCGTGAAATAACCATTTACTAAATGAGAATTTATTTGGTTGTTGATCCCATCTATGACTCTTCACAAACGTGACAGAGCGCAAATTACACAGTTAGTTGCGTGGTGCCCTCTGAACATATGAGTATATGCATTCTGTGTGTACAGTAGCTAAAGAAAATTCCTTTATTGTTTGTCTATACCCCAACAAAAAAAAACTTCCCCACGTGAAATTTAACTTTTTATATAAAAATTTCTTCCGGTAATATATGTATGGACAATTCTTCTAAATGGATACTATCAATTAAATTTACAGTGGGTTCAAATATCGAGTGAAAACTGATCATTGAAGATTTCACCTAATCTCTAATTATAAACGAATTGTCTTTTGCTACTGTACTTGCCCTGATTGTAAGTGTTACTATGCGAGTGAAAACCTCGACTAAAAACTATCTTCAAACTTCGGCAAATTCAGCGATGCGTCGTCAGACATAAGGTTGCTCTTACCATTTGTTGACGAACGGATCGTAATTATATACAAATGAAACCTTCCTGTAATTAGTGTTCCGACTGTTTGAGATTTTGTATATTGCTTCTATGCAATTTTCCGCTTAATTTCTTTAGATTACTGGTCTCTTGTCTTTTAGATGTGATAACTTTGCTTTCAGAATGTCGATCTCCTACAGACGCGTCAGGGATCTGAGGGCTGATGGTCGTCGGCATATGGGCTTTCAATGTGCAAGTAATTTTTTCCACTAGAAAACAGTTGCTAATGAGCAGCAATAGATTGTATAAGAGCTTTAACTAATGATAAATTCATTACAGGTAGTTTCTAACTAATAAACGACTGCGTTGCAGACCACGACTAGAGAACAAATCCGCCTCACTGAATGTACACTTTACGAATAAATCAATAATATGGTAGGAAGATAACTCTAACTTGTGTGCTGGTTCGGTCAATAACCTGGTGGGAAGTGAATTCTAACTTAAGTGCTGGTACGGTCAATAACCTGGTGGGAAGTAAACTTTAACTTGTGTGCTGGAACGGTCGGCAACCTGGTGGAAAGTGAACTCGAACTTGTGTGCTGGTACGGCCAATAACTTGGTGAGAAGGGAACTCTTACTTGTGTGCTGGTACGGTGAATTACCTGGTGAGGAGTGAACTGTAACTGTGCACTGGTACGGTGCATAACCTGGTGAGGAGTGAACTTCAACTGGTTTTGGTACGGTGAATAACCTGGTGAGAAGTGAGCTCTAACTTGTGTGTTGGTACGGACGACGAAGGAAACACCTGCTAATGTATACTACATTTCTCATCTAAAAAAGATTGATATATTCATAAAGGTGGCAGCGAAAAAAAAACATGAGTAACTGTTTTTATCAACCATGTTTGCTCGGAAGCACCAGAGAGCTGATGCGCCTGATGAGCGCAATTGATACACAAAAACTGAACAGTTGAGAAAAGGGATAGTCTCGGTCGAACCAGGCTTACTTTTATATCATAACTTTGGTCGCTCCTATGCCTCTAGTAAACATTCTCCGTTCTCTCTCCGAAAGACAATCATAGCTACGATTGTCACAATTTGGGCAACAATATCATAACAATTGTTACCTCAATCCTCTCGGTAAAAAGCTATTTCTCTGTAATATAGTAGAAGCCATAAGGTTTAGCTTTGCACTTCTGATTTTTATTCGAATGAATCTTGAAGAGAAAACATAACAGAGACGTATTTACGAGAGAATCTTGATAACATTCGTTGAACGTAGTTGTCGACCAATTCAGACCGTTTTCTCATGAAAACCTTACTCGGGAATTTCGAAACTTTCAAGCTCCTCGACTGTCCTCGAGTTTTTAGGAAAAACTTTTTGCTAAATGTCGGCTAGTCACAGCGTGGCGTCTCCCGCACCTAGCGGTCTAAATGTTTTCTAGGTACAGCGGTGCCTCCTGCACCCCGCTGTCTCAACCAGCCAAAACCCCCAAACCCCCAACCCCCTCCCTACCTATATAAACGAGCTCTGCCGGGCTTCGTCATTCATGGGGGCTAGAAAAGCTGCTTAACGTATGGAGACGTTAGTGCGTACTAAGATAGCAGTGGGAGGAGGAGGAGGCCCCCTTATGGCTCCTACTACGTTACAGAGAAATAACTTTTTATCGAGAGAATTGAGATAGCAAAAGTTATATTCTCTTCCACTTTGTAAGAGCCATAAGGTTTAGCATAGAAAATGGCATCATGTAGTACAAACTGGCCTATGCCAGAAGAGCACAGAAAGCGACTGCCGTGTAAGGTTTGATGACCCAGTTTTATAACTGGGGGCAATGATTGCAATCATAGGCCAGTACAAGTATTGCTTGGTGCCTACCACAGCTAATGTACTAGCCTCATAGCTGCCAAATAAGATGCGGGCCTAGAGTATGAGCCCTGAAATAGTAATTATGAACATCAAAAAATACTGCCTCCTAGTATGAGTGTGAATAAACAGCCAGGTAGTGGCAGTGGAATCCTCAATATTGAAGTATCTACCATGTGTACCATAGATAATATGGTAACCTTGCCGTACAGTGAGTCTGACAAAGTAAATCCTTGTCCCGAAGCCGTAGCGTTGAGTACTTCATAACGATATGGTAAGATAATCTATACACGTACCTTATAATATGTAACAAAGTTTCTGGCATTAGCTAGCATAATGTCACAAACCTTTGACGCAAGAGGGACTATCCACCTAGTCCTGAGTGAGACTCAAGGTTGTTAGGGTTCCCTACTGCAAATAGGTACTTGTGCCCAAACATGTGGGGCGGCTTCCAGAACTCCTTGGATATGAAGTCTTGGAGAGGGGCCCCACGCGTCCAAGCGAGAGATGGGGCCGATTTTCTGGCGTCGTGAGCTTTAGTGAAGGCATGCGGTGGGTTTTCATTGATAAACGAGCAGATGTAATACCCCACCGATGATGTCTTGAGTGGTTTGCCTGAAGTAGGATGGATGAGCAACATGTCATTGTTCGACGGACATCGTGCTACGTAGGCGTTGAGTATGGTCATATGGCCCAGGCCGTTTGCCCGGACATCCGACAGCAGTGAGGAGATAGAGATAAGCGGTGGCGTGTGTGTGAGGGTCTGGTTTCAGTACTGGAACTAGTCAGCGGTCAGAACGAGCACGCATGGAGAGTTCTTGGATAAATGTATAGTCCCGTTCGTGCCGTTGCTGCAATCTCAGAGACTTTGTTTCCTGCCGCGAGAGCGACGAGCAACAGTCTTCTGAAAGAGTGTCATTACTGACGTCGTCTGAGTAGTGAAGCAAGGGGAGGCGAGCATGTCGAGAACCGGCTCCAGCTGCCACTGCAGCCCGAAACGTCTTTGTGATGGGTTCTCGTGAAACTGGGCCTTTGCCAGTTCCTTGAAAATCGCCTCGCGGATCATGACGCCAAACCCATGGAAGAGCGGCAGATGAAGTGCCTTCCTGTAAGGCAAAACTGTACGAGGAACCAGCTGCTTCTGCTTGCCGGCCTAGAGCCGGGACGGGAAGGAGGTGGACTGGTTGAGGACTGCACCTTCGTGGCGCATAGCCCCGCTTTGAAACGAGTCCAGCAGATTTTGGTATTAGCGTCATGTGGAGTGCCTGTGCGTGTTGACCATGGTGTCTGCGAGCGATCCATTATATTTAATCGTAATCATCGTTTTGAAAAACCTGATGAGAGATAACTCGAGAAGGGTCGTGATGTTAGAGGCACCTCCCTGCCTTTGACGCGCTTGGGATACGTCGATGACAAGCGAAAGGCCGCTGAAGGGCGCGACGACCTTTGGCCCCCACAGTGCGTTGGGGTGGTCGGGCACCACGAGGACGCCGCTGTAGCTGTACATCTCGAGCTTGTGGGGCACCTGGTGTATGGGCTTGTATGGAGGGAACTGGTGTATTTTACTCTACTGAGTCCAGTCGCATTGGAGGGAAATCACGAAAGATGCTCGAGGGTGATGAAATGGAGCTGGAAAAGGTGAGGAGTTGTGGTTTCCCGGATGCGCGGAAAGGTTTATTTGTCTAATACCGCGCAGGGCAGAGAGGAGGCGAGGCCTTGAGGCGTCTGTCTCCACTCCTTTTCTACTGGTTGGAGGCGTGAAAGCCGATCGGCCCAGACGTTCTGCGATCCTGAAAGGTAGGACGCGAGAAGCAAGAGGTGACCGCGCTGGAGGATCTTAGGTGCTGTGCTCCGAACTTCTGCCACGCCGAGGCCTTGCTGGAGCGCAATTGGTTCACCATAGTTACCTCCGCCCTGTTATCTGACAACACGCGGATTGTAATGTGGTGCCAATGAGCTCGTGCCCGCAGCGCATGTACGATGGCCAGCGATTCATTCGACGTAACGCCCGATGTTTTTGTCCGCAGGAGGTGCTTTGGTGGAGGCATTACGAATGGGGTGTGGGAGTTGAGGAAAGCCTCGCTGCTCCAGAGCTGTACTGAGTGGCGGTAGGGATTGTTGAGATAGCTGGGTTTGCTGGACAGGCACAGAGATCAAGCTGCTAAGACCACTCCGTTGAGGAAGTTGTGAGCATGGCGTAGGAAAGGTGTTCGTTAATGCGTAAGGCCGAGGGAACTCTGATGCTGTCGAATCAAGAGAGTCCTGCGGGGAAGTATCTCCGTGGCCGTGCCCCTGCGGCAGTCGATGTGCTGTGAGGTCGGGGCGATGGGACCGGCCTCTTCTTTGAGTGTTACCCCCAGGAAGTTGAACTGCTGGGTGGGTTGTAGAATAGACTTCCCAAGGTGGACGCGGTAATCGAGTTTGGGGAGAAAGTGGCAGGTCGTCTGGGTGGCGCGCCAGCAGTGATGTGCCGTCGGTGCCTGGAGCAGCCAGTCGTCGATGTAGATACAGATACAGACACCAGGCCGCATCCCCCAGAAAGGGGGGTGGCCGACGGCAAGGCGCACCTCACACCCTCATACGCTCACACTCACACAACTTAGTCCTTTTGTGCTAAAGGGTCCGGCCGGTAGCCCCTCAACTTACACTCTGGGTCCCGAATGCACCGAGGAACCGTCGTCAGCAGCAGGG
>SDVV010018341.1:0-13779 GCA_016164225.1 Gammarus roeselii
AAATACATAGAAATATATACATACATACATACATACATACAACATCATAGAGCGAGCTTGAATTTTTCATACATGGCCGCCGTTACAGAGTAGAAAGTATTATAATATAATGTAAAGAAGCTGCAGTTGTGCATTATTTCCGTTTGAGACTCGGCAACTTCGATCGTTTGAAACGAATACGGGGCACTGGAAAGCGTCGTGATGGGCCGAATGACGAATAAAAAGGAGCCTAGGGAACTTGGCCGTCTGGAAATGGCCTGGCTTTGCAGACTGGAGACGAACGTGGCTAGGTAGTGAAAAAGAAGCCATTGGTAAAGATTAAATATAAGACATGGAAATCTAAGTCCCCGCGGTTATTGTCGGTGACCAAACAAGGAGTTTTTTCATGTGAGAAAAATATTCCGGTGTGTATCAAATAGAATTCATAGGTGAGAAATCAAGAGCAATGTTTCAACTCGTGCCGCTGATGCTTCCCATTCCATCTCTCACGCGTTAAAGATATTCATGTGACGAACACCGACAGACCTAATCAATGTTCATGTTCAAAAATTTTCATGTAGATAAATTCAAATAAAATGCACCTACCAGCAACTTTTCCAGCACCGTACAAACATTTTGATTCAAAGGGGTGACGGAGAGGGGGTTTAACAGTTCGAGGGCAATGGTTCTCACTCGCTCTTACGTCATGCAATCGACGGAAGTGAGGGTCGAATATTCGGTTTCTTGACTCCACTAAGGGAGTGAGCCCATTCCTTTTATCAATGATGCAGTTTTAGACGGCCTGTTTGTCCATAAGTAAACCATTGATGAAATCTTTACAGATGACTCATGAAACTTTGAAAAAATATTGGTATAAATTAATGAACGGCAATTTACCGCATTCAAAGGTATCCTGGGCTTCAGCTATACCATAAAATACTTACAGCCAATTGCTCGTTGAACTCATGAGCCCATTTGGCCTCGATTCACTGTGAACATTAGAACGCAGAACCGAATAGGATCATAGCACCTGATATCAAGTGTTGCTTGTGTGCTATTTAGTGTTCGGTTGTAGATTAAACTAACAAATGATACTATTTTTGGATTTGCTCATCTAGTTTGATGCAATTTTTTTTAGATAGAAAAGGAACGTATTAGTTTAGATTAAGCGGTCCGTCTCCGCCGGAGTTCTGCGCGGATCTTAGAAAGCTCAGCAAAAGAGTCGAGGGTAAACGCTGCAGAAGAACAATACTCAACATCACTCAGCTGCTGCCGCCACATCACTGACCGACGCACCCGCAGCGGTATAATGGAGAACGAGTGAAGGCAAATTGCCCTGACATTACACTAGAATTTGGTCTAATCAGGTGCTTCGAAATTTCTGACAATTATAAATATCTTAATGAGCAAAACAGATTACTATGTAAACCTTGAAAAACATCTGTGGTAATGGGTATAAGATACTTATTAGGCATGCATGATAGGTTACATCAATGTGCCTGTTTTAGACTCACCGCGACGGGCCTGCCGTTGAACAAGACAAAAACAACGTGAGAAACATACGATACAGAGACAGTCGTGCAACATAACGGCTATTAAGCAAAGTGTGGACTTGAACGAGCCATATTAATTGGGCGGAAATTAGATTATATGTCACTGCAAAAGTGTCCAGATGAAATACAATAAAATTCACCGTCACTCACCAAAATATCGTGTCTATCGATTAGTCGTGGGCATGTCAGGGCCCACGACAGTGGCAAGTATCTAGAAAGAGATGCATTCATGGCACACAACAGTGGCAATTAGCCAGAAAGAGATGCATATCAGGGCCCACGACAGTGGCAAGTATCTAGAAAGAGATGCATATCAGGACACACGACAGTGGCAAGTGGCTAGGAAGAGATGCATATCAGGGCCCACGATAGTGGCAAGTATCTAGAAAGAGATGCATATCTGGGCATACGACAGTGGCAATTAGCCAGAAAGAGATGCATGTCAGGGCCCACGACAGTGGCAAGTATCTAGAAAGAGATGTATATCAGGGCCCACGATAGTGGCAAGTATCTAGAAAGAGATGCATATCTAGGCATACGACAGTGGCAATTAGCCAGAAAGAGATGCATGTCAGGGCCCACGACAGTGGCAAGTATCTAGAAAGAGATGCATATCAGGGCCCACGATAGTGGCAAGTATCTAGAAAGAGATGCATATCTGGGCATACGACAGTGGCAATTAGCCAGAAAGAGATGCATATCAGGGCACACGACAGAGTCAATTAGCCAGAACGAGATGCATATCAGGGACCAGACAGTGGCAATTAACCATAATGTGATGCATATCAGGGCACACGACAGTGGCAATTAGCCAGAAAGAGATGCATGTCAGGGCCCACGACAATGACAATTAGCCAGAAAGAGATGCATATCAGGGCCCACGACAGTGGCAATTCGCCAGAAAGAGATGCATGTCAGGGCCCACGACAGTGGCAACTAGCAAGAAAGAGATGCATATCAGGGCACACGACAGTAGCAATTAGCCAGAAAGAGATTCATATCAGGGCACACGATAGTGGCAATAAGCCAATTAAAATTTCATATTGAGTCACGGAGGCATGCAAGGAGTTTAACATAAAATGAAAGGCGAGTCCTGGGTTAGATTAAAAGATGTTGTAACTTATTCATTCCTACTATCCTCAATATAAAGACTGTAAAATTGGTGAGGAGTACCGTGAGAGAAGAAAGGTTGTATTCTGGGTCATCATGAATCTGCAAAAGAGCTGGATGAATTGTCGAGGGTGTTGGGTCTGTATTCTTTTGTTTATCGACTGAGATTTTTTCTATGATTCAAACGCTAACATGTAAGGGACAAGACAACAAAACATGAATATTTAACAGGTCAACACCTATGACAACATTAGTGTGTCGGGCCTTCTAACTCACATAGCTCTATTTTAACAAACCTTAGTTAAGTATTCCACAGTCTTATCTGATTTGCAGGAATAATCTTGATCAGTTAATGGAAAATGACTTTATATGACAATATTTTCTGTGTGCCGATCTTGCTCGTCGCAGCCCTCACCTGCCAGTGTAACTTGACTAAAGAGAACATGATAGTAGTGTGGAAAATTATGAAGGGAAAGGAAAGTGACTAGGAACAATGGTGACACAATCGTTGGGAAACGTTCCTCATTCGACATCACGCGCAATTTCTTCACGTATAGAGTTGTTCAAGAATTGAACAAACTTCCAGCGGAAATTTTAAACAGCAATACAATCGAAACGTTTAAGTCGCGGCTCGATAAGTTCTACATAAATTGCCGATAAATAGCTAAACTGTTCCATTTCCTGTTGTTATAAAAAAACAGATATGGCACACGAAGCTCTCTTAGACGTTCTACTTCCGAACTAATCCTCTTGCTATCAAAAGTCAACCTAGTTTGGGCCAATAGGCCTCTTAGACGTTCTACTTAAGAACTTGCCTTCTTGCTATCAAAAGGCAACCTAGTTTGGGCTAATAGGCCTGTTGTTGTCTTCCTACACTTGTAAACACTTGTACACATCTGCGTGACGTATGACGTCTTACTGAGGATGGGCCTGAAAGCTCTACCATTTCAGACGAGCTCAGCCTGCGTATTTTAAGCTGTCCAGGCTCTTGGGGAAACTGGGTAGTTAAGTTCATGGCAACTTAGCTCTCTCGAGTATGTGGGATCATGTTAGATATGGGATACATCAAAATACTCTAGATTGAAAATAGTGTGGGATTCCAAAAACAGTATAACCAATCAAATTTAGTTCAAAAATATCAAACATAAGTTGATTATTATTCTTTTAAGAACACTGTAATAAAATTGAATTTTTTTGCTATTTGGAGGTCTATTGGGAGTCACAGAAAAGCATCCCACCACATAACACAGCTCTGACCCGCAGGAACAACGAACAGCATAAATTGTCCCGCATCCTAAATACACTCAAAAACCTCCGTTCGTGCATTCACTGCAAAATGTCAGCTCGTGCATGCACTGCAAAATGTCCGCCCATGCATGTGTGTGTGCTTCTGCATGAACTGCAAAATGTTCGCGCGTGTATAATTTTTCCCGCAAGTATTCTATAACTTGACATTGATGTTAGCTGTGAGGATCTCTAATGCTTTGATAGTGACTGGAGCCGTGGGGTTGCATCTTAATTAGATTAACCAAACAAAACGAGCCAAGAAGATGAAGAGTAGATTAACTACATGACATGAGCAAACAATTTCCTCAACCGTTCGTTAACGATCTAAACGACCATTGATCAGTGAAGCCTTGCCAGGCAGCCGGCTCGAACCATGACGTCACTACCAGAGAGCTGATGTTTGACCAGTTATACTAACAGGCGCCACTGAGTGACCGGCTCACAACATGAGTCACTACCGAGGGCTGTTGCTATGCTCGAGAAGCCAACAACCGCCGCCGTGTGTCATCATGCAATGAGAAATACTTCTGACGTACTTGCCGTGAATGATTGTGATATAAATACTTTGCGCCCACTCAAACATAAAACCTCTAACATAAGTCCTGATACAAATTATATTTCTAAAACATCATATGATAGTAAGTAAAACATATTGACGTTTATTCTCTAGCACTGCGCTGGTTTGTAGTCGGATGAAGATCATATCTGAAAAAACATTCTCTAGCCTCAGTCTTAGTTTAATATATTCAGAACTACTGCCAGCAAAGCGCAGCGACTAGTCGATACTATAGAAGTCGTGCATAAACAACGCTATAAAACATGCAAATAACTTCGACTCAGCTGCGTGGCTAATGGACTGGTGACAACTAACCTGCTCCGCAAACCAGCTTTTCATAATGAACTTATTCACATTAGATTGATTTTGCCTTAATCCCCGTTAATCCACCTCAACCACAATTGATAGTTTGTCCAACGCTCAAAGTAACTAACTAATTCCAATGAGTGATTGAACACCAAACAGCAGTATTGCTCTCATTAGTAATGAATGAGAGCAGTATTGCTCTCATTAGTAATGATTGTTTTCAGAATTATTAATAGTGAATTGAGGGTTTGCTTCGCATAGGACTGATTCCATGCAGTCCATGTATGCTGAAAATCGCTCAGCATGATTAAATTCCGACATGGTTGAACAACTTAATCTTGCATAGTTAAAAATCATGAATGGTATTTAGGTCTGCAAACCAACACGTTATTTGCGTCGTCCCCTGTGTTTTATCGCCCGAATATATGACCCATGTTCAATTTTTCATTCCATGGTGTGGCTATACTGCACATATCACAAGGCGATATTGGCGTCCTTGTTCCATTCATACCGTGAACGTGCGAGGTTAAGATGCCATCTCATATGCCATTCATACGACGCTCCTACCGACCAGTGGCCAACTCTCCACTGCACATAATATACTTTTGTACTGGGGAAGCCCAACCTACTGTTGCAGAAAAATAAATAGCGCCAGGGTACTCTAGTGCCAGCAGTGCTCCAGAAAAGGTCTGTGTCAAACCGTCTCCAAGACACAACGAATTAGGCCATTTTCATATTGCATACATTATATTCACTCTGCCTTCGAAAACTAAATAGCGAAACATATCTACATGACAAAATCATGTCGGAAATGAACTGCCATTATTTTTTTTTTAAACCATTTGTATGCCTAAAAAATTCATGCATAAATTGATTTCAAGTTCAAAATTCTCAGTAGAACAAGAAATTGAATAGGAATTTAAAACATAAATGCTGAACAAACAAACAATGTCTCTAATCAATGAGATAGTTGATAATTGTACAATTGAGCTTCCTTAATTGCAACTGATATCTGCTAGGGTCACAAAATTAATCAATACTGAAGATGACAATGCTTCTTAAACGAAACAATTCAAGGTAACAAGAGTTGGAGTTCAGACCAGACCCAAGCATCCATGACGTCAAAATGTGTTTTAAAATGAACAATTAGAGGGGAACGAAATTCTCCTGAATATGTAAAATGCACGGGGTCTGATTTCATTGGGTGCGTGCAACCTGCTGACTCTATTTCTGGCTCCACGGATGCTCCTAATTTGATCTAGCTAACAGATGTTGAAACATTGCATTCAATCTGCTTCAATTTTCTATCATTTTATGATTTAGCCTATCTATCATTGCATGTTTCTAGCCTATCCTGATTATTTTTGATAGTTTGTGTTAAATCAGTAGAAATAGTTCACTGCGCGTACTTTTCATGATCACATTCAAAGGTCAACCTAAGTGAATAATCCACATAACTTAGAAAAATGTTTCGGTCATTATTGTATCGAACATGACAATATTCATCGAATATTTTTGAAGACGTTTTTCGTTGCCATGTAACCCAGAAATAGGTTTGTTCGAGTTGATCCTATCAGTTTCTCATTTAGGTTTCAAGTGATCTTCTTCCAGGAAATGCATACAGATTGGTACTCCCGAGCGGTCATCCATAATTGGATGTCCCCATTCTCAATATTGCTGAATACCCATTGTTGGTAGCGTGCAAACGCCGCAGATTTGCATGAATAGTCCTGATTTTTTCGAGCGGATCATCTCCGCTGATCTTTCCACTATGGAAAAGCGTTCATATTCTGAATAAATCATCCTTTGTAGTGATGCTCATATACGAGATTCTGAATCGTGGCTCCGTGTTGAAGAGGAAACTGCCTCTGGTGTTTGGGGGAAAGCATGGGATTGGAAAACTCACGTAACTCATTGGTTTATGGGAGAACGTATGTTAAAAAGTAGATACAAACTTAATGGTAAATAAAATATATTCGAAATCGGTTGGTTTGAATTGTAATACTTTAATGCGTGCAAATTTGTCGTGCACAATTAGAATCCCACCAGTCATAATGGAGGCATATTTTAGTGAATAGTATAAATACATCGCTCCAGTGGAGATGGGCCCTTGAATCTAATTTAAAAATAAATAAACATAAATAAATGACACTATTAAGAGTCGCTGCGAGCCTATCAGAGGGCACTGCAGTTGACGATAAAAATGTGATGGTAACTTTGGGCAAGTTCCGCCTGATTGGAAATCGCTAGTGATTTCTTGATGACTCGCGCCTAAGACAGAGGCTGCTAATGGCAAGAAGGTGGAGAGAGGTTGTCACAGTGTTGTGCTTTCATTAATGATGTATTTTAAAATTTTGGCAAACAGAATTTTTATTTATGACGATTTCTTTTAAATTAACCTAAACTTTTGTATTCTACACGGAGCCTTAGAACATTTGAAAACAAGTGCATTGAATAGAGAAAACAATAGAGAGAACAATAGAAAGAACAATAGAGAGAACAATAGAGAGAAGTGTACACACGAAGTTCCCTCTCTAACTCACTCTCATACTTCTAAACTAGTTTGAGCTATTCTCACACTGAGTGCGTTACATGAGGTGAATTTAGATTGCAAGAGAGGTCAATTACCTGTGAATATTATGTTTGGAAAATGCCCTGACACAATTTTTTTTGACTGTAGGGGATTGAGTTATGTTGGTGAGGGCATAACTATATTTTTAGATCACTGGGGACATTTTCAGTTAAGAAAGAGCTCACTAAATGAGCGTGGTCGATAAAAATCCTACACAAATTTCACTAAACGGTGGTTGCATTATTTAGCGCCAGTTTGCTGACGGTTGACTATCATCACCTCAATGATGTTAGGGAACAAAGAGTGGTGTTCATTCTTCTGAAACCGTATTGTTTCAGAAGGAGTCTATTAGGATATGAGTCAATTTTCACCTGAACATTCCTCAACTGACTGACTCATCTTGTGAAATACATTTCGCAGTCTCGTCGTCAAAAGTTTGGCGCATAACAAATCGTCGTCTAACATTGCGACACCTAACAAAGTAAACTAACTTCATAACACCATTCCAGAAAAATGGCCGATGTCGAACGAATTTTCTTCCTAACAGGACGTCGACTTACCTCTGGAAATAAACAAAAATTTATTCATTACATAACTTCAACAAATTTCTAGACACGTGTTGAATGCAAAACTTTTCATTGAAGATCTCAGCTCATCATCGAAACTAATCGAATGAACTAAGGAACTGCGAACATCTATCCATTCCCGACATGCATAGCTATTCCGATAAACTCTCCAGCCGCGACAAGTCAGGAAGAGGCATAAGCTCACTACGAGGGCATCAGTCAACCTCTCACCACGCTTACAAGGATGGCTAATGCTTGGTCTAATCTAGCACAGTGTTGTGAGTGAAGGTATCACTCACAACAACACCTTGGCAGTAGGAGAAAGAATTTACTTCATTCTTTAGAGTTAAAAACAAAACAAATCAATTGATGGAATGTTATTTGCCGACTGTAGAAATTTGTTTGATATTGGGAACTTTATTCCACCTTCTTAGCAGCTACCAGCGACCAAAGTAAGAAGGTGAATTTGATTTGAAGCGCATTAAGTTGGGAAATAAATTTTCTCTTGTATATTTATTAATGTCAAATTTGAACACAGATTTTTTGAAATTGTTCCTGCCACATTAGCCCCATTGTATTTGCTCAAATAAAATACAACAAGCGAAACATTGTGCTCATTATATCACAGGAAAACTCAGTTTCCATGACATGCCTGCAAATAATGATCGGTTAACTATTTGGTTTATTAAAAATTGTGTCTGAGAGAACCAGTTAGAAAAAATCATTTGATAACAATAGATCACCATTGAATAACGGTAGTTTTACATTAAGTCGATACATCAATAAAGTAGACACATATTCAATGATTTTAGGACCAAGTTTGTGGTATTTGTAATTGAGTACAGTTGCGGACGGTTAAGCTTTCTAATATGTACAGTAGCGAAACAAAATTCGTTCATGGTTAGTCTATAACCGAAAAGACAAACTACACTTTTCCCACGTTTTATTTAATTTTATATGGAAATTTCTTACGTCTTTATATTTGGACAATCCTTCTTAATAGATAATATCAATCAAATTTTCAATTAGATCAAATATCGAGCGATAATTGATCATTGAAGATTTCACTTAATCTGTAATCATAAAGAATTTTCTTTCGTGACTGTACATCGTATATAGAGAATATCAACCCTACTCGCTCGTCAGCGAGCATGTTTTACGCTGAAACCCAGTCAGATCACATCAAGGTCCTGTTTTCCTAACGCGGCACAGTGTGTTAGGACGCGAACTACGAATTTCCCCAAAAAACAATCCTCATTGCAATCAGCTGTGGTGATGCGCTCGTTTCCTTGTCATTGTTAAGGCGATGGAGAGAATTGCTGTACACATTAGTAGGAAAAAGGGGTACGTCTTATTTCGTTTTCCTTTTGTATGCTCTCATTGTGTCATTGTACTCTTACTGGTGGTGTGCACTATGTACAGTACACCATTGTAACCATAGATGAAGGTAATCGCCTCATGTCTACACCAATGACCATGATAATTAGTTTTTATAATGGGGCTCAAAGGCCCAGGGAAGATGCCTCCACCATTCATTTCCTAAGGTCCCCAAAGAGAAGGGCGACCCCTGGCTCCAACACTCGCCAGAAGTTGTGGCATCCAACCATACTACAACTGCCGCCAGCCCTGCTGGAGTAACGGCCTGCCCCCTCTACCTTAACAAAGATCCGATCAATAACTCCCCGAATTGATAGGTTTACAAGCTAATTGTTCACTCCAACCGTTTCCACGTTGCCACACCAATCCTCGCCTCTGCCTCAGCCAGAAAGTTTCGCGAGGGTCCCAGAGGTGGCAGATAACCGTCGGCCGATGTCGTGGATCAGGAGGAGTCTGGTTCCGCCGATAACGCCGGTAGTCTCGATAGCTAAGGGCTCGAAAAGGTAGCGGTCAAGAAGAGATTGATACTTATTTATTTTTTTGTTCTCTGCCTTGTTGGCAGCCTAGACAGCCTCTAAAGAAGTGACAGGCAAGTGACTCGTCGCGGTGTCCACGCAGGTGCAATCCCATCCCATCAAAGTTTTTTCCCTCTTAAGAAGGGGAAGATGGTGGCAACGTACTCTATTGCCTCGATCAATGCCGGGCTCACGGATCGTACAAAGGCCGACTTTGTGTAGTGCTCGTTCAATTATGTCATTCAGGGCCAAATGTCTAAGATGACGACCTCCGCTGTAAAGGCACGCGAGCGCGCGAATGCCTTACCCGTCCATACGCCGACCACAGCGGCTGAGCTGCGGATAACACACCGGCGCACCCACTCAGAGCGCAGGAGCAATCCGAAGTGAGTCATGGTCCAATAAAATAGCCAGAGGGGCGGCAGGAATTACTTCCTGCAGGATCGGATCAGCCCCTTAATTGCTGCAACAGGAATATATTCAAAATTGCACATTTTCACTGTTACCAACTTATTGATGGAAATTAAATGGAAACAAAGAACGTACGAGCTTTAACCGACTACAAATCCATCGGAGAACATTAAACACATCATAAGTCATCATTGGAGTGAATTGTTTATGAAATTACAAACAAAAATTAGCATAGAATAGACCGTGGAGAATTCATGTTCGACGAAATGAGAAAAGTGAATACTTTAGGAAAAAAATGTGAGAGTAATACTTCATTTCTGGCTTACTAATCCTAAATTACAATATAAGTAGATTATGAGTATAATAGTATTAATGATAACAGATTTATTAATCATCATCTCGCCTGAGGGGGACTGCAGCGCTATCCAGAAGTCATGGGACAGGAAGGAGTAAGGGTAACTTTGGACGGTCTGTTACTTGAGGCACAAGATCCTAAAACTAAGGCTCGCCTCCTGGCTGCTTCTTGTCACGACAGCGGTTCTTGGCAGTGCTTCTTTTGATCAGCAATTAGGCTGTTGATGCAAGCCTGTGTGCTTCCCTAGAGCATCAATTGAGTAGCGGATGAAGTCTTGTATTTATACCTTGAGTAGCAATTGCATTGTTGATGCGAGCAAGTGTGCTTCCCTAGAGCATCAATTGAGTAGCGGATGAAGTCTTGTATATATACCTTGAGTAGCAATTGCATTGTTGATGCGAGCAAGTGTGCTTCCCTAGAGCATCAATTGAGTAGCGGATGAAGTCTTGTATATATACCTTGAGTAGCAATTGCATTGTTGATGCGAGCAAGTGTGCTTCCCTAGAGCATCAATTGAGTAGCGGATGAAGTCTTGTATATATACCTTGAGTAGCAATTGCATTGTTGATGCGAGCAAGTGTGCTTCCCTAGAGCATCAATTGAGTAGCGGATGAAGTCTTGTATATATACCTTGAGTAGCAATTGCATTGTTGATGCGAGCAAGTGTGCTTCCCTAGAGCATCAATTGAGTAGCGGATGAAGTCTTGTATATATACCTTGAGTAGCAATTGCATTGTTGATGCGAGCAAGTGTGCTTTCCTTGAACAGCAATTGAATAGCAGATGCAATCTTGTATATATCCCTTGAGCAGCAACTGGATGGTTGATGCATGCCTGTGTGCTTACTTTGAGCAGCAACTGGATGGCTGATGCATGCCTGTGTGCTTACTTTGAGCAGCAACTGGATGGTTGATGCATGCCTGTGTGCTTACTTTGAGCAGCAATTTGATGGCTGATGCAAGCCTGTGTGCTTACTTTGAGCAGCAATTTGATGGCTGATGCAAGCCTGTGTGCTTCCTTTGAGCAGCAATTGGATGGCTGATGCAAGCCTGTGTGCTTTCTTTGAGCAGCAATTGGATGGCTGACGCAAGCCTGTGTGCTTTCTTTGAGCAGCAATTGGATGGCTGATGCAAGCCTGTGTGCTTCCTTTGAGCAGCAATTTGATTGCTGATGCAAGCCTGTGTGCTTCCTTTGAGCAGCAATTGGATGGCTGATGCAAGCCTGTGTGCTTTCTTTGAGCAGCAATTTGATGGCTGATGCAAGCCTGTGTGCTTCCTTTGAGCAGCAATTGGATGGCTGATGCAAACCTGTGTGCTGCCTTTGAGCAGCAATTGGATGGCTGATGCAAGCCTGTGTGCTTCCTTTGAGCAGCAATTGGATGGTTGATGCAAACCTGTGTGCTTCCTTTGAGCAGCAATTGGATGGCTGATGCAAGCTTGTGTGCTTCCTTTGAGCAGCAATTGGATGGTTGATGCAAGCCTGTGTGCTTCCTTTGAGCAGCAATTTACTCGAGGGATCTGAGGGAACGAAGCAAATGGAATTAATCGAGCTCGGGGAGTTGGAAAACGTTATTGCCTTACTTGTGATGATGCCGGGATAAACGAATGAGGGAGGAAATGATCACTAAACAAAGGTAAAGAGGAATAGCAAGTCATCAGAGAAGCCTTCATAATGTAAACTTGGGGTAGTTGGTAAAGCAGGTTTCGAAACTTGAGATGTTCATTTTTAGGACGATATGGCGAATGTGTTGTCAAATTTTGATGAACGACGATTTCCATGCTAGCGACAAATATGCACATTTCAGCTAACACTAATTTACACCCGCCATTTAAGAGTGTATAATCCTATTTTATGTTACTTCTATTTATACGACCTATAGCAACTAACGGTTTATGATTTACTATCAACAGCGATTTTGTGTTATAATACCCAATTACTACTCATATATTGTTTGGACAGAAATGAATCGCCGGCTGCTAGCGTATGACAATCGCTGTTTATCTCTGTCGTAGGACCTGCTATCGTGATGTAGGAAGTACAACAGTGTCTTTCTTATTCGTTGGCTCTGTTACTGCAAAGGTCCTTGGCAAACATGCACTAAGTCGGATCAGAAGTAACTTGTCGTTGGATTAATTTGCGAAAGCAACATGCATAAGTTCAACAACCGTCACTGAATGTTTCATGTGATTATAATATTGTTGCCTTCTGTTCTACAAACAAATTAGAAACACAAATCAACAATGACTAGGTGGATATGAAGGGTGGAAGAAATCAGGTCGAATATTCAGTTCAGATACATGACTCGCGGATATGGAATTTTGAATTTAAGAAAATTTGAATATCACTATTTTACCTTTGAAGGCTCTACATTTGTACAGTGATTGCTGTCTCTTACAACAGTATCGGTATTTTGTTGAACTACTGAGAATCAATTGCATATTCGAACAATTTATTGGATTAACTTTGCACATTTCTCCATGTCACATGGCTCTGACATGCAGCGTATAACCAAGTTGATCATTTCTACATGTCACATGACTCTGACATGCAACGTATAACCAAGTTGAGCATTTCTACATGTCACATGGCTCTGACATGCAGCGTATAACCGCTTTGAGCATTTCTACATGTCACATAGCTCTGACATACAGCGTATAACCAAGTTGAGCATTTCTTCATGTCACATGGCTCTGACATGCAGCGTGTAACCACTTTGAGCATTTCTACATGTCACATGGCTCTGACATGCAGCGTATAATCAAGTTGAGCACTTCTACATGTCACATGGCACTGACGTGCAGCGTATAACCAAGTTGAGCATTTCTACATGTCACATGACTCTGACATGCAGCGTATAACCAAGTTGAGCACTCCTACTGGTCACATGGGTCTGACGGGCAGCGTATAACCAAGTTGATCACTTCTACAGGTCACATTGCTCTGACATGCAGCGTATAACCAAGTTGAGCACTCCTACAGGTCACATGGGTCTGACGGGCAGCGTATAACCAAGTTGATCACTTCTACAGGTCACATGGCTCTGACGTGCAGCGTATAACCAAGTTGAGCATTTCTACATGTCACATGGCTCTGACATGCAGCGTATAACCAAGTTGAGCACTCCTACAGGTCACATGGGTCTGACGGGCAGCGTATAACCAAGTTGATCACTTCTACAGGTCACATGGCTCTG